>JAQOWM010000836.1:0-48213 GCA_029041755.1 Resseliella maxima | reverse complement strand
TGGAAAAAAAATCAAATTAAATTGGAACGCAGACAGATGAAGCACTCTTTAACCTATCCGACGATAGTGGTGAAGCTGACATTTCTGATATTATGAATAGATTTATTGCATTTAAGAAATCAGCAAATGAAACGATCAGTGCACATAAATCCGATATTGTTGCGGAAATTGAAAAAATTCATAATGAAATTGTTGAACTGAAACAGTTTATAAGTGTTAAGTACGATCTACCTTGTAGTGAGAATACAGTGCAACCGGAATTATATAAAAAACCTGTTATCTCCGCATCAAGTGGAGCTTATTCTTTACATATTTCAAAGTTTTCGAATGATTTCAAGCCTGCTGATATAGTTTTAATGATTTCTGAAAAATGTAATATCAGTCCTGATTCTTATAAGGTTGATTTTGCGAGAACAAAAGTTGTTCGCTTTTATGCCGAGATTGGTTTCCACACTACACCGTTTGGTCTTTT
Source organism: Resseliella maxima (assembly GCA_029041755.1). Classification (NCBI taxonomy): domain Eukaryota; kingdom Metazoa; phylum Arthropoda; class Insecta; order Diptera; family Cecidomyiidae; genus Resseliella; species Resseliella maxima. The sequence goes on along the minus strand of JAQOWM010000836.1, from coordinate 47,741 downwards.
GATCATTCTTCACAAATGATTACACTGCAGTAATTTTTTCAACAAATGACGAAAAGATAACATTCTTTGATGACAAAATCATTCGCCAAAATTTCGAAACGGTTACATTCGCAACACTGATCAAAGATGCACTTGATATGGAAGGATTTGGAGTGATAAAATATGTGGCCGCAATAATTAAGGAATGGGGAAGCCAAATAATAAACATGATGCATATATATACCTATTTATAAAAGAATCGTTCTGCAAGAATGCTGATAATATTGTGAGTCACAATTTGTGACCGTAGATCGGGTGGAAAATTTCTTGAAAATAGTTGGAAAATTCATTAATTGACTTGATATACATCTCATGATCATATCTATTGAGTAAATCGAGAGGAGAGTACGTAAAAAAATTTAAAATAATTTTGAAAGAGGTGAGTATGGAAAATATCAATTCGACTATACTAAAGAGGAGAGCATGTTCACTTAAATACTAAATACAATGCAAAATCGTAAAATCCGTACTCTCTTTTAACCATTTTTAGTGTTACAATTACTTTCTCTCCTTTTTTGCTATAAAGTCGAATGAACATACTCTCCTCTCGATCTACTCAATAGATATATGATCGTCCAATTTTCATCAAATTATTCTATTTAAATAAAAAATCACCGTTACGTGTACTGGATTTATACGTATATCATACGAATGAGAGGGCTATATGTGGAGAGTTTAGATTCTGGAATAATTTCTGATGACATCTATCGTATCTCAGCAACATGTTTGACAACAAGATTGCTACTGAATATGATTAAAAATTCGGAGAGATGTAAATATTCATTTCAAGCATTGAGCAAAAAAGTCATTCTTCTAACATAGTTTAGATGGCTTAGGCATACTTCGTCCGAAGCTCTAAATACATAATCTAATTGAAGTATATAGCTCCCTTACATACGAATGTAACCCATTTTAATTAAATATCAAATGTGAAACATTTTGAGAATAAATGAAATGAGAGTTATAATGATATATAATTTGATTGGACGATGAAACTGTTTCCAAAATTTCTTAAAACAATTTTGAATTGTTGAACAGAGAGCTCTTAAAGCGATTTAGCTATTTATCAGATTTGTTAAAAAAGTCTAAAAGGGTTTACATAATTTCAATTTCCAGAACATTTCAAATGAGTGTTTGGACGCTTCATGGTTTGTATGAATTATTAGAAAAATGTGAATTTTTCTAAAAAAAATATCTAAAAGTAATCATTTCAGTAACTCAAAATATATATAAAACGATATGAAACCACTTTCGCATACAATATTTTACAAGTAACACTTACCATCAGACCCTGCAATTGAGGTTGTGAGCCAATGCACAAAATTGAATAGGCACCTAGTTTACTATTCAAGCGTCGTTCCTGAGTTCATTATAAATATATGTACAAAATCACCGTGCTTACCAGTTTATGCTCTGCTTACCATAATTACTCTTTCTTTAAAAATAATGTTTGCCTTTTATTGCTCCTATAAATTTTCGAAGAAAATGAAAAAAATAAATAAAATAATTCGATACATCATTTTGAAAAAATCATAAAATTATTTATCTTTTTCAAATGAATTTGAACAAAAATTGTAAGTGGCCGTAATCAAGGCATCTCTGCGGTTTACATATTAATAGACAAATTTTAATTAACTTATGATGATTTATGATTATCTGAACCGCAACAAATATATGCGAAAATTCTAGAAACTTTTTAATTACACGAAACCAAATTTTGATACCACAAACACCTGATAATTGATAATATTTTGGATATAAAAGACTGTTTTACAGAACATGGAAATAACAGTCGTGTAAAATTCAAAGTTGAACAAAGTTTAGTATAGTTAATTTTGCAAAAATCATCATGGACAAGAAAATAATTATCATTGGTGGGGGAGCCTCAGGAGTAGCAGCGGCAACAAAACTTGTTTCTAATGGATTTAGTAAAGTAACGATTTTGGAAGCCAGCAATCGTATTGGTGGGCGAATCAATACAATTCCATTTGGAGCGAATGTCCTTGATATGGGTGCCCAATGGTTTGTGTCAATAATTACAATTAAAAATAAATAAATTTAAAATGTTTTTTTCCCATTTTAAAATTCCAAAATTTCAAAAAAATATATCATGAATCTCATTCAATTCAAAGTATTCTTTAATACTATAGGTGCCATGGTGAGAAGAACAATGTTGTTTATGAAATGGCTAAAGACAAAAATCTTTTGGCTCATGATGAAAGAGAACAAAGCATCGGTTCATTCATTCAATCGAATGGCGAAATTCTTCCGCAAGAATTGTCCAACAAATTATTCAAATTGTTTTTCAATATCTACGAAGGCGATGATTTTGATGCTGAAAAAGAAAACTGTAAAACATCATTCGGAAATTTTTTTGCAGAAAAGTAAGCTTTCTCTTTGAATTCGAATTTGATTTATTTACAGTGATTGAACCTTTTAACATTTTAATAGATTCAACGAAGCACTTAAGTCCGATGAATATGGAGATGTGACTCCTGAATTGGCTTCGAAAGTTTTAAATTTATTCCAAAATGTTGTCAATTCTCTTGATGGATCCAATTCGTGGTATGAGACATCATCTTTGGCACACGGCTATGAGACATGTGAAGGCGATTTTTCACTTAATTGGAAGGATAAGGGCTACGTTACTGTCTTTGATTTACTACAGGTAATTTTCAAAACATAAAAAAAATGTAATGAACAATCTCAATTCATTTTCGAAATTAGAATAAAATTCCCGGAGGTGACAATCCACAGCCTGTGATTGATGTGATTCCACTGATAAAATTCAATAAAGAAGTGATTAAAATTGCTTACAATCAACCCGATGGCATCACAAAAATCACATGCAAAGACGGTAGCATGTATTCGGCCGATCATGTCATTTGCACGGTTTCATTAGGGGTACTCAAAGAACGTTGCTTGAGTATGTTTGAACCATTGCTACCACTATGGAAATACAACACAATCGATGGATTGATGATTGGAACCGTTGATAAAATTTATTTGGAATTTGAAATACCATTTTGGAATGAGCAATGGGGAGGTTGTTCTCTTTTATGGAATCTTGAACAATTAAAAGAAGTTCGAGAAGATCCAGTCAATGGAGATTGGCTCGAAGGTATCTATGGATTCTTTCCATTCAACCCTCTTCAGCCAAACATTATATGTGGATGGATCACAGGACAATCCGCACAAAAAATGGAAGAAAAAAGCGATGAAGACGTTAAAACGGGAGCCGAGAAGGTTCTTCGAATGTTTTTAAAGCAATGGACAATTCCAAATGCAAAGGCAATGATTCGGTAAGATTACATTTTGTTGAATGATATTTATTAAATACGAAAAAAATCTTTTCAAAAGAGAAAATATTTAAAATTTAACTTTTCATCATTAGCTCCAAATGGCATTCAAACCCATTGTTCCGTGGCTCTTATTCAAATTACACTCTAAAAGCAGAAGCATTGGGAGTTGATATTCCAAAATTAGCCCAACCGATAAATGATGCAAATGGCAAACCAGTCATTCAATTTGCCGGTGAAGCAACAAGCATCACTCATTACTCGTGTGTTCATGGAGCTGTTGATTCTGGATGGCGTGAAGCTGATCGTATTGTCAATTTGTACAAATCATAGAATGTAATGAATGATATATTTCTGTTGGACATTTTATACAAATTATTTTGAATCAAAAAATCGAATTCAATTGAAATATGCATTACAGTTTCTTATTTTAAATAAACATCCTTTCATTATATTGGTTACTTTATTGAAATTTTCAATGGACCCTTTGTTCAAAATTAAAAAGACGAACTCTCTGAAGTATTTTTTTCTATTTAACACAATTTTATTTCATACATGTGATTCAAGCTGAAATGCATAAAATCGCGAGAAGAGTCTCCAAACATTTTACATTTCCAAAGTAAAAGAAATTAAAACAAAGATGGCACAACTTGTAATATATCGCATCGGGCCATACTGTAACTATATTAATATGAAAGCCTAGTTTTTTACCATCACTTTTCAATATGTGTCATTTTGCCGAAGCGTGAAAAACGTCAATTTTTTAAGCAATGAATATTGGTGTTGGAAGCTGCCTCCTTATTTATTATATCAAATAAAATAAAATTTTATGTTTGTTTTGTTGTCGAGATCTATTTTAATTTTTTTAAAAAAATATTTTTTTCTTAAATTTTAATATTTTTTTTTTTTTTTATAATAATATTTTTTTTTTTTTTTATTATTATTAAAATATTATAATACCTTGTTTTTTTTATTGTTTACTTTTAGCATTTTTTGTGTTTTTCTTATCTCCTCCTCCCCCCCCATATTCTTTTCCCTTCCCGTGTGCAGGTAAAAACTTTAAATCAACTCCAGTTCTTTCGTATAGCTTTTTATTTTATACCGGGAAAAATATTTTTTAAGGGATTTTTCCCCCCCCCTTCTTGTTTTGATTTTTTCGGCTTATTTTTTTTTTTTTTTTTTTTTATATTTTTCCCCTATTTTTTTTCTTTTTAATGTTTTTTTTTTATTGCAGAGATTCCGATTTCTGCGCGATTGTCCAGAGCCTTTTTTATTAAGAGCAAAATAAGAGGATTTTTTTGAATGTGAGGACCCCAAAATATTTAGGTATGTTTTTTGTTTGGAATATATAGCCCTGCGGGATATTTCCGATTCTCATTTTTTAAATTCCCTAAGGTTTTCCAATTTTTTTTCTGGTTGATTCGTATTTTTTTTTCCCTTTTTCGATTTTTTTTTTTCCCAACTCTTTTTTCTTATATTTCTTTCTCTCTTTTTTTTTTTTCCAGTAAGGAAATAATATGTTTTTCTCTATTACTCACCCCCCCCATATCCATCCCACCCCCCACCCCCCCCGTCATATTTTTTTTATTGGTTTATTTTTGAATTTTTTCTTCGATATCTTCTTTATTTTTCTTTATAGAGTAGGTTGCATTGAATTTTTTTTTTGTTTTTTTTTTTTTTTTTTCTTATTTTTCCCCTAAATCAATTTTTTTTTTTTCTTTTTTTTTTTTTTTATTTCCCTTTCATTTTTTTTTGATATCTTTTTTATTTTCATTTTTATTTTATTATTATTTTTTCCATTGCACTTTTAAGTTTATTTTTTTTTTTATTTTTTTTTTTTTTTTTTTTTTTTTTTTTGGATTAGTTTATTATTTTTAAAGTCAGTCATCCTTAAGCCTCTTCAGTTGCCAATCTCCCTTCGGTTTCTTTTTAAAATTTTTGATTTTTTTTTTAATTTTTCGATAATTTTTTTTTTGGGGGGTTTTTTTTTTAATTTTTTTTATTTTTTTTTCCTTTTTCTTCCATAAAATTTTTTATTTTGGTTTTTTTTTTTTATTTTTAATTAAATTTTTAATTTTTACAATTTTCAATTTTTCCTAATTTTTAATTTTAAATTTTTTTTTTTATTTAAATTTTTTCTCCCTTTTTTTTTTTTTTTTTTTTTTTCTTTTTTTTCATTTTTTTTTTTTTTTTTTCTTTTCCTTTTTTTATTTTTTCAAACTTCCCCCAGGTTTTTTTTATTTTTTTTTCATTTTTTTCTTTTTTTTTTTTAAATAATTTCTTTTTTTTTTTTTTTGATTTTTTTTATTTTTCCATTTTTCTCCCTTTTTTTTTTTTTTTTTTTCTTTCTTTTTTTTTTTTTTTTTTTTTTAAATTTCTTTTTTTTTCTTTTTTTTTTTCTTTTCCTTTTTTTTTTTTTTTTTTTCTCCTTTTCTTCCTTTTTTTTTTTTTTTTTTTTTATTTTTTTTTTTATAAAAATTTTTTTTAATTTTTTTTTTTAAATCCTTTTTTTTTTTTTTCTTTCTTTTAATTATACCCCCCCCCCCCTTGTCGAATTACGTCCCAATAAAAGAATATTAATATCAAGAACAGAGGCAGTTGTATTTCTTGACAAGAATAGTGAAAAGAGCAATAATCTTGCATCCATTGTGCACTTGCAATGAAGAATAAACGCTCCTCTATTGCTGCAAACAAAAAAAAAAAAAATTTGATCATGAAATTTTGCCGGAATACGCTTCACTTTAGTTGAGGGAATCAACAATTGGCTCGATGCGTTCTTAGCCTCAAAAGATGAGCGTGGGAATCTATAAATTGCCAGAAAAATGATTTATATTTCTCTATTAATGATTTTGCCAGCGCGTCACCTGTGCCTGGTGTCACATCTCCCGCAGGTGCACATACACTGTTGATGCCATTCGATCGGCAACCAGTGGTTCACGTTCATGATTGCATGCAAAACATTGAATCTATTCTTTCCGCTGAAAATATAACTATGAATATCTACTCAGTCTAAATCGCAATAAATGTAAAAAGAAAATAAGTTCGGTGTATATTGTGAATCGATTCAAGGGTAGTTTCAATTTTATTCAGGTGAATGCTCAGAGATTACTTGATTCTTGTCATTTTGATGAATTGAAGTCACTTTTGAACAAAAATCGTAATGTTAGTTTAATCGCGTTAACTGAAACGTGGCTGCGAACAACTAATACAAATAAATCGATCGTTATTCCTGATTACAAAATTATTCGCTCTGATCGAAAATAGAAATCTGGTGATAGAAATAAAGACAGTGGTGTAGCGATTTATGTTTTGAACAATTCAAAAACTAAAGTGATTCCTAACTCGATCAAAGATAATCATCAAATTGATAACGTTGAATTTTTGTTTGTCAAATTTTTTACGCGTGCATTGAAAATCGTTTTTGATGTTGTATATCCTGCTATGCGTTATATTCAGTGTAGTGCTAAAAATCCCCGTAAACATTTTGAATTAATAAGCACCAGTTTCGTGCGTGAGCAAAACGTAATTTTCGCTAGTGACTTTAACATTAATTTACAAAATAATCTAAACCTACATTGTTGTTCCACTCGGACTAAATTGGCATTTTTAACAGTAAATTTACATTTTTTTCTTTGGGTTTGTATCAAATTTTTGCTTCTTACATATCTCACAGTTGACTGCATGGCCCTTAACTTTTTGTTTCATTTTCGGAAAGAAACATTTTTCCTTCAATTGTGCAAAATTTACTTGTAATTACAGTGTGCCCTTTCATGCTCAGTAATGATTATATATTCTTGTTCATTTTCATCAGTTATGTTTCTGTTAATTCTTAACGTGAAACAAAACCTAAAGTTAGGGAATTTTTTATGCAAAAGGCCTTTAATACGGTGGAGTGTTTCCTCAGAAGCAACGTGCCCAAAATGTATTAATTACCAATCTCTGTTTAGGTGTCTATGCGATATTCCCGATATACACGATACTATAAGCCACTAATATCCAAGATATTTGTGCCTAGGGGGAAATGACTCTTGCAAATCTTTTCAAAATTTTAGAGAAATCGAAACATTTTCACGATCGTATCTATGCGCATCTTTTTAACACATAATCAAATGCGAATCCTTGCGAATCTTTTATTCATTTTCAAGTATAATATGCGAATCTTTAAATTGTTGATCATATTTTTGCAAATAAATTGGGATTCGCTGCGAGTCATTTCCCCCTAGATTTGTGCAGTATAAATTTTTTGCTGCGTCAGTGGTGAATTCGAATGGTTTTGAGAAATTTGGTTGGAATAATTCTAAATTCTCTTGTAATTTGTCTTTAATTGAATAGAAAGCTATTAGTGAATTTTCATCGAGCTAAATTTTTACCCTCGAACTGAGCGTAGTTTAAATTTAAAGATTCCGGGTATAGATTTTATATATTACTTGAATAGATTCTGCAGTTCGAAAAGCATTTTATTAAATTCGTATTTTATTTCACTTACGGATGAAGCCATTTTTCTCTATGTGATTCCCGAATTAAAATCTGATGAAAATCCGATTCTAAAACAATTTTTTGAAAAATAGGAGGCTTCACCTAGATTACTCAGAATTACATCAGGCATTGGATATCGATCAAAAATTGTTTGTGAATTCAGCTCTTGATAGTCAATTACCAATCTCTGTTTAGGTGTTCCAACTTTATTGAACCCTACTTTTGGTACAACGCATTTTGTAATAAATATGGCAAGTTGTAAGGAGAATGGCTTATTTTAATTATTCCATTTTTTAGTAACTTCTCAATTTCATTGTTTACAAAATAATTGCAAGACATTGGATAAGGAAATTGTTTTTTCCATACTGGATTGTTAGTTGTTTTTCTAATTTCTGCTCTTACTTTGAAAGGCAAGGTAGGCGTATGATTGTTTTCTTCAATCAACCTTTTTATCGAACATTCAATTTTATCGTTAACATTTGATTGTATGGAATACTGAATGATATGATTTTTTGTTACATTTTTGTATGTTAATTTTAGCGACAATGAATCTATTTTAGCGTTAATTTTTCTTAAGCCATCCATTTCAAGAATTAGGTCAAAATTACCCAAATAGTTAATAACAAAGAAAATCAAATCATGAGAAAACAAATTGACTTTTACATAGTGAGTAATTTCTGATTTTCCGTGAATAGTTTTAACAAATAAAGATTTTTTTTTTTAACTTAATCCATTCTGCATTGTTCGTATTTTCAATCGAAATGTAATTATTTGTAGCTCCAGTATCAATTAAAGAAATCATTTTTTTACTTGTCGCTCTATTCTTTCGTTCGAAATTAGGCAGGCAGGCCATTTATTCTTTGAAAAAAATGCTCGATTCACTTGATGAAATGTAATTACTTGCAGCACCCAAATTTTCGTCCAATATTTCTTCTGTTATATCATCTTGTAAAATTTTTGCATATTTTGTTTCGTCTATGAAAATGGAGCACTCCTATTTGATTTAAAATTTCTCTTGAAAAACAATTTTTTGTTATGGAAAAACAAAAAATACGCGAATTTGATACAAATTTAGCCAGCAAGCTAGATCACAAGAAGACAACCTGAAAGCGGCTATGGCCTAGTTTTAACTCCTAGTTAATTTCAAGATGTGGGGAGAAATGTTCTGAGCCAAAACAATTTGCATCACCCTAGTGTATATGTATATTGGACACTGCTGCTCAATATTGATGATGCCTGAATCCAAAATATCGTTAGGCATTGAGGAATTTAACATATGAATTTAGTTTTCAAAACATTTGCTATCTTCTTCAATTTGAAAAGAAAATCAAATTCGATTGCATCAATATTTTATGTTATTACATTTTTTTGATTTTAATTTTTCCGAAATAAGCAAAAATCAAAATAGGCAAAATAGTGTAGCTTTTACTTAATGACATTCTTGGCCATAAATCAGAAACGATGCTTAAGAATTGAGTAAAATTGGAATTCCGGTGGAGAGAGACTTCAAACTAACAGAAATCTACTATTAGAAAAAACCGGCATTAAATTTTTTCTTGTAGTATTTTGTGATTATTCACTTATTTCTTTTTAGTTGCTTTGCCTTTGTTATTGCTTGAAGATGATCTTTCATTATTATGTGGAAATGTCCCTTTTTTATTGCTTGAAGACGGCCTCTTGTTATTACGGACTTGCACATTCGATCAATTTGTTTGGAAAATTCATTTATCTTTACAAACTATCCTTAAAACTATACAAAAATTCTTACCTAAATTCAAGTCTGAAAAAACGCACTCGTAGCGCACGCAAAGGGAAGAGGAAGCTCGCTTGCGCTCCTTGGTGTCTACTCACGGGTGCATTTTTCAGCCTTGCTTAAAGTGGAATAGGACCATCTTTAAGCATTAACACAGACAAAGCAAATAAAAAGAAATAAGTGAATTACATTCGTCCCTTAAATAGCCTCTTGAATGTTACTTTTCGATTATTGATTCGATATCTTTGATCATTTGTTTCATATTAATAATGAATAAAATAAAATATGCTTTTGAAATAACAAAATATTAACTAAAACGTGTTTTATCTTGAAACTTTTTCAAAATCTTCTGCTATTAGTATCCGCCGTTTTTATATTTGTGAGAACAGAAAAAAATGAATTCCCTCTTTCTTAAATGTTCCCTTCATTTTCAATAATTGTTCCGAATGATTCGGAACATTCTTTTATTATTATGACAATAAATTTGATGAAAACTCGGTTACACCTGTTATGTATTGACGTACATTCAAAGTAAATATTATTACTTTTCCGTGCATAAGATATTGTGCGTAAAAGTATTGTAATCGGTCAAAAAATTAAGAGCACCCTACAATATTTTTTCTCGTCCTTTTAAACCTAGGAGAACACCAAAAACCAGTTTTTAGAGCGTCGTAATGTGAGTGTGTGGTACCTTCATCGTCGTTTATATGTAGAGATTTGACAATATACGTCTGAAAAACAAAATTCCTCGCAATGAAACGCGCATTTTAATAGAGTAACAGATAAAAACAAATGTTTCTTCTTATAATTTCATAAGAATCTAACTTGAGTAAAAAAGTTATAAGATATTGAATATGGTGTAATTGTTTTCACGAGATCAGTTTGGGATCAATTGCTTACCTGCTGAAACGAATATCGTAGAGGAACTGGAAATGAACCGAATGATTTATAGAATTTTATTTTCGATTTTATTAATCAAATTGGTAAGACTTTTAATTTAAATTCGAATTTGAATTAGAATTTGGTGTACAAACTGAACAAATAATTTAACTCAAAACGTTTATTTAAGGTTTATAGCAAACAACAACAAATAAAAGGTACAAATGGGTCCATTTACATTTACGATAAAGAGAAATATGCAATTGCTGAAGGAGCAGCAGGTCGAGTATTTGGCGGTAAGAAGATTTTTATTTTGCTTAATACTTAATTAAGACATTTTTTGTCTTCATTTATATTCATTTTAAATGCAGATCAGTTAGTGTAATTTTAAAATAAATTATTTCTTGTGTCAAGGAATAAAAAAGGTTGGAAATAACCTTGAACGGGTAGCTTTAAAATTTGAATGTAGTAGAACTCTCGATGATGAAACAGATTTTTACAAAAAACTTCGAGGAATTCGTAAGAAAATGAACACAAAACCATTTTAATACTTTTAATGACAAATATTTTCGGTGCCTAATTTTATAGCTTCGGTTCCCAAATTGCATGATTTTTTATATGACAAAAATGGCAAACATGTTCTCATAACTGATTTATTGGGACTAAACTTGGACAAATTAGAGACTAAAATGTTTGGATTTTCGGAAGGGTTTTCTTGGGAAACAGGAGTGATGATCGGCTTAAAACTGGTAAGCAAAAAGAATTTTGGAGTAACGAGATAATGAATAATGTTTTAAATTCTGTAGCTAACAATAACTGAGCAGGTCCATGAAAGAGGCATTGCTCACAATGATATAGCACTTAGAAATATCGCAATTGGTTATGATGACCCAACAAATATCTACCTTATTGGTGAGCAAAGTTGATTTTAAGGCATTAACAAAAGTTATAAATTGTTTTTTCATTCTTCATAGACTTTGATCAAGCCAAATATTACTTGGAAAGAAATGGTAAACACAAAAATAATGGTCACCAGAACGAAACGCGCAAAAATGATATAGTAAACCTTTTAGGAATTATATCTGATTATACTGAATCAAAAATAATTAAAAAACTTGAAGATGATGCTTGGAACATGAAATATGACGAAACGCCTAAGTACAATGAAATCAAAGAGCAATTGTTGAAAGAATTGCGTGTAAAGAGCGAAGAACAGATAAAATGGAATGAATTCGATTGGATGAAGAATTCATTTAAAATCCCAAAGTTAAATGTGATGTTTGAAAATGTTCAAGGTGTGATGGTTAAGAATGTGGCGTCTTCAAGTAATAACAAGAGGCCGTCTTCAAGCAATAAAAAAGGGACATTCCCACATAATAATGAAAGGTCTTCTTCAAGCAATAACAAAGGCAAAGCAACTAAAAAGAAATAAATGAATAATCACAAAATACTACAGTATAACCTCTCAATAGTAGAATCTTAAGGGACTGAGGAAAATGTCTACTATTCGGAGGTTTCTACTAAATAGAGGTTCTGCTAATGGGTGGTAAAATAATCAAAATTAACAATCGTATGTATTTTTTATACTATCGGGAAGTCAATGCCAATTTATTTTTCAATAAAAAACAGTTTTTATTATTAAATTCATTGTTTTATCACTTTGGAAAAAGGGCATTGATTTTTGTTTGTTTGCTTTGTTTTGAAATAACGAGATCTTGCACCAAATTTCTACACCTAGCAATTTTGGAATACAACGAATCCCATCCTTCTTTGCAGGCATACGATTTGAACATAAAAATGTCACCGATCAGATGTGTGACTAAAATCGAGCTAAACTGCTTATCTTTTCATTTCGCATAGCAGCTGATGAAAAGAGATTCCCGATTGTTTTCGAGAGATTTTGATACACAAACACAATGGAAAAGAGAAAAACAAACAGTGAGCTGAGTTCTGAGCAATATAAGCAGTGTCCAATACATACATACACATATACACTAGGGTGATGCAAATTGTTATATTGGCTCAGAACATTTCTCCCCACATCTTGAAATTAACTAGGGGTTAAAACTAGGTCATAGCCGCTTTCAGGTTGTCTTCTTGTGATCTAGCTTGCTGGCTAAATTTGTGTCAAATTGGGAAATTTTCACTGAAAAAATGGAAAATCAACTTTTTTCCCCATTTTAGAAGCCAGATTCAGAATAAGCATGGCATATGTCGTGATTGATATGCTCCAAACAATGACTGACGCAGTTTCTTTGTATTTCCGACTAGAGCTGCTCATGAACCGAACATGAACGGTTCATGTTCGAGATTGGATTTACTTTTATGTGCATGCTCGCTCGAGTTCAAGTTCAGTTCATGTTCGTTCGAATGTTGCTCAATTCACTGAACCGAAATGAACTGTTCAATACAACAATCGTTTCAGTTCGAATTGAACAGTTTCAGTTCAATATTATTTATTTGAAAATTTCGCCAAATATATGTATATGATGATATCAGATTTATAATATTTACAATCCATTCGAAAGAGTAAAATAAAAACAAATTTTAAACCGCACAAATTGATTCAGTTACGGTAACACTAGAATAATGCTGAATTAATTTGCGCGGCGTAAGTAGTATTAGTAGTCTTTTTGATTTTTTTTTTCCAACACATACAACTTATACAGACAAAATGTTGTGCTGGATTATGCATACACAAATTAAATAAGAAAAAAACGCTAGAGACTACAGCATTGTATCGTGTTTGTCCACTGTCATTTATGCACATACAAAATTCATATTTATTACCATTGTTTTTGAGAAGCTAAAAGTGCCATACTAATACAAAACTAAACTAATACTCTATACATGAAATGCCAACACATTTGAACACATTCGAACAGTTGTTTGTTTACAGTTTTATATGCTATCGTTGTTTGTGTGTCGAAATTTGTGTGTATCATTGTTTATACTGTACAGCACCTGTTGTTCAACAACATAATATGTGCATTTTGTGTGTTGAAATAAACTGAAAAAGAGTGAAAATAAGAAAATAAAAAAAAAAATTAAAATACGGCAATTCATTTTCAAGTGCACAATTAAAAACAAGATGTCTTACATCCGTAAGATCAACTTTTCCGCACTAAAAATCCAACACATGAAATTTATCCAATTTCTGTTACGAATTCATTAAATTTTATCTTAAAATAACACACAGAAAAAAATTATTTCACAAAATGAGCAACACTGGGTTGTGAATGTTAAAATTCCAACTAAATTTGCGATATTTACAACAATGGTTGTAATAAAATAACATTGCTCTTATGGAGCAAGAACACAACCATTGTTGTAAATATAGCAAATTTGGTTGGAATTTTGACATTCACAACTCAATATTGCCAATTTAGCGAAACAATTTTTTTCTGTGCATGTTTTTAATTTTTTCCATAATCAAAACAACTTATTCTCTAACTAAATTAGTCTCATACTATGATATTTTCCTTGGAAACAAAACTTGTAGAGGAAATGCGTTTTTGAAACCAAAATAAGATGAATTAGACACGATATCTATTTATCCGTTTAAAATAAATCGAAAATAACTTACAAAGTAAATCGAAAATGACTTACGAATTATACTCAAAATGGCAGTTTTACTTATGTGTAAGGAATTTTCCACATGTTTTGAACTGTAGCATCTCCATTTATACGGTTAAAGTAACAATAAATTTAGCGAAAGTAGAAAATCAAAAACTAATTGTATTGAAAAAATAATAATAGTTTTATATGGTTCGAACTTCGAACGTCATAAAATGCCATTTTACATACTTTCTCAATCAAATTGCCATTTTTCACCAAAAAACCCATCTAGGAACCGAACAAACAATGGAACCGACCTTCCAATGTTCAAGCACCCACATTATTTTCGCAAAAAAATATGAGTTTCTTTCGACGAAAATGCTGTAAAATGTCTATTTTGGACACCACTTTTCGTACAAAAATCATCATTTACACTGGATATATCTCCATTTGACGGATCCACTATGCGGTCATCATCCATCCACCGCAGTAATATCTTATGATAGGCAGTGAAAGCGACCAAACAAAAAGTTGAAAATAAAAATGTTCAAACTCCATACAAAACAGCATACAGTCGCCATATAAATTGTATGGAATGTAAACACCGGTTTTCGCTTCACATCTACAGTTCCACCTATGATTGAGATTGAGGCTTGATTTCGAATTTATGACGTTCAATAATTTGAGGTTTAAGATTTGACACGTCTTATATTTATATAGTTTGTTTAAATTATCTTTTTAATTTTTGCTTTTGTGTTTGATTTTCATAAAGACATTAAAAATTAATTTCCATCGATTTTTAACACATAATTATTCATTATTTTAATACTATTAAAAATTTTATAACAAACAAACAATTCATTGTACATTCTGAGCATTACAAATCATCAACAAAAATTAATTGTTGCAGGTACGCCGCAAGGCAGTATCGGCAATTTTATTTATTATGTACATAAACCATTTACCAAAGCCACTTATAAATACTTTTTGCTGATGATATAATTAATTAATAAAAATAAACAAAGTAAACATTGCCCAATCGATACTAGCAATTGTCTTCTCAAATGAATATGTGAAAATTTTAGTAAAACAATAGCATATAAGCAACTCATTCGTCCATTAATAATGTACAGTTTGTCTTGCTAGGTCATAAAAAATTTAATTAGCTCACTCCAAATTGGATTGATAAGAGAAATAAAACGATGGTTTCTAAGAAAATGGTTAAGTTTATTTGAACAAGAAAATAGTCATAAATTTGTAAACAGCAGTAATATATTAGTTTGTAAACAGAGAGCTAAAATGAATAGAATAGACAGAAAAATCATGAATAACAATATAAAATTCGTTGAAAAAGCTCGAAATAATACAGAACAAATTATATCAACAATTTATTGAACCAATGAGAGACATTGAGAGAGAATAATACAAACCAATAAATTATTATAATTATTTAAAAAGTGTAGAAAGATTGCATGATAATTCAACAACAATCAAACCAAATTCATTCAATAACACAAAACAATGTTGATGTGTAATACCTATTTTTTCCTCTAACCAAAAATGTATTTATTTATTTTCGTTGTATATGTTGATACGATTTCGTTAACATAAAAAAAATTTGATAATAATTTTAAAAAAATTGCATGCTTTGCGAGATGTAGGAATTCAGATTTTGAATAAATTCAAGCATAAAAAATGGTGTAAGAATATTTTCACGCAAAATTAAATCCTTTATTGTAAAAAAATTAAAATATTAAATAATATCGAAATTGCATCTGATAAAATAGAAAATGATAGATTTTAGATAAAGAAATTTTCCTATTAAATTGTTTTGTATTTGAAAACGGCAAAGTCATAATGTAAACCATTTGTAACTAAGCAATACAAAATTAATCCAATAAATTAAAAGTAAAAAAAAAAAAATGCGATAAATGTCGATGTGTTCGTTGGAAAATTGCTGCTATTGACATAAACATGGAACTAAAAGCGAATGAATAAAATTTCTGGAACGTTCTGAGCATATCGAAATTTATCTCATTTGCTTACATTTTTATAAAATATCATTTTATTTTATTTTTCGTCATAAAATTCACATCAGAAACGTAGCTGAATATTTACTTTCATCGCAAGAATTCACTTTGAAGTTTTTAAATTGATAATCTGATAGACAACGTATATTATAAGTCAATGGACGTTGTCAATCAAATAAAAATTTATCAATTTACTACTCAAATTAGGTAACTTTTTTTTAATTTGGCTCGTACTTTGCTTATACTCACAAAGTCAATTTATATACATCTGTATCTTCGTGCGTAAGAAAAAGAACTCATAAACTATTGATAACATTAACAATAAATTAATGTAATAATCTCAATGAACTTGATTTTCTTAAACGTATAAAAGACAATGAAGATTAGATTCTATATGAAATGTTGAAAAGTGAAGGTGGAATAGGAACATGAGTACATTTTGGTTGATAGTTTTGTTGATTGCCATTCAATTCACAAATGGACACAAAGAAGAAGAAGAATTGATTTTTGCAAATGCAGTAAGTTAACACTTGATTATATTGATGAATTCATTGGCGTTACTTCGAATATAAACAATATTTTAATGTTTTATTATTCAAGATTTGCCGCCATGGTGACCGTAATATTCTATCGCCATATCCAACAGACTTATGGGCTGATGAGCAATATTGGCCTGGTGGCTTTGGTCAATTAACAAAGGTAAATTAATTTATAATTAATTCTAGTTCGCAATTGAAAATATTTTTATGTTTAAATTTCATCATTAGATTGGCAAACGAGAACATTTTAAGTTGGGTGAATATTTTCGAAAACGATATTCCAGTCTGCTTGAGAATGGAAAATACTCTGCGAAGAAAGTCTATGTCGGATCAACGGTTTGTGATGATGTTTTAAACATTAAATAATGAATATATTTATATAAACTATAGAAGAAATTCGAATTTCAATGAAAATGTTCAAAAACTATAAATTTATAAAAATCAAAAATGAATTTGCAAGAAACGGATATTTTCAATATTTTCGAAGTTTAAAGTGAGATTTGGAAATTAGTCGAACCACAGTACTAATTAATGAAATATACTTTTTAGGATAAAGATAGGACGCTCGAGAGTGCTGCCGCAACTTTAGCGGGTTTATTCCCACCTGACGATGATGAAAAGTTCGTTGACAATCTTAACTGGCAACCAATACCTGTGCACACAGTTAAATTAGTTGATGATTATCTGTTAGCAACTCAAAAACCCTGCGACCGTCATGATTTCGAAATGCAAAATTTTATTAATGGCAGTGACTACAAATTAATTTTCGAGAAAAATAAAGATCTCATAAAATACTTGGAAATCAATTCTGGCTTGAAAATAAAAAATATTATTACAATGGGGCTCTTGTATGATACGCTTTTCGTGGAGAAATCAAAAAACAAATAGTAATACTAATTCAATGTTTAGTAAAATCATAATTTAATTATAATATTTTTTATTAGTATTCCAAAATGGGCGAAAAAAGTAATGGTACCCGGCGGTGATTTTGAGAAAATTATAAATTCTTGGTTCGCATTTCATACTACAACGGATCAAATGAAAAAAATCAAGGCCGGTTATTTATTGAAAAACACTCTTGATCAATTTTCCAGCAAAATTCAATCAAATTCATCATCGAATCACACTCTTCATCTTTATTTTGCTCATGATACAACATTAGCACACATTTTGAATAGTCTTGGTCTTTATAAAGTAATAATTTCACTATTTTTAATATCATTTTCATCTACACAATAGGATGTTTAATTTTTTTTTTTATTTTTAGTCAAGACCACCAAATGCATCGTGTCTTTTGTTTGAGCTGTACAAACAACACAACAATCATCAAATTCGGCTCTATTTCAAAAAATTTACCGAACCACCAATACTCATGCAATTTCCAAAATGTGAAACAACGTGCACACTAGAAGATTTATACGAGATTTTAAAAAATATTTTGCCTACACAATCATATGAAAAAGAATGCGAGTTAAAAGATGGAGAGATTTTAATGCCTGGTGCTAACACGGAAAGCTATAGTATATAAGAAATAATGGAATTTAAACTTTTTTAAAATAAACAAGATGTCTTACATCCGTAAGATGAACTTTTCCGTACTGAAAATCCAACGTATACAATTTATCCAATTTCTATCACGAATTCATTATTATTTATTATTACATTTTATCTTAAAATGATATGATTTACGTTTTTCCATAATCAAAACAACTTATTCTCTAACTAAAGCAGTCCCAAACTATGAGATTTTCCTTGGAAAGGAAACTTGTAGAGAAAATGCGTTTTTGAAACCAAAAGAAGATGGATTAGACACGATATCTATTTCTCCGTTTAAAGTAAACTGAACCACTGAGAGCACATCCGGACACTACGTGCACCTCGTTTCATGGCTGTGTTTAAGGGTTAAACTAACAATAAATTCAGCGTCAGTAGAATATAAAAAATTAACTGTTTTTGCGAAATAATAACAGTTCTATATGTTTCGAATTTCGAACGTCATAAAATGACATTTTTACGTTTTACATTTTATCTTTGTTTTTCATTTTCTGAAAAAATTTCAAATTAAAAGAATGTGTGCATACATATTTGGAATTTTGAACGTTAGGTATTCATTATTTTTGATTTTTTGTTGTGGAGATATTTATGAAGATATAAAAATATTTCAAATGAAAATTTTTTTTTTCTTTAATAAATATTGTATTTCATAATGTTCTTGACACAAGAATAATACGAATTATGGTGGAAAGGGCGAAATCAGTTGCTCCATTGAGAACAACCAAAAAGACTTGTAAATGATGTTTGAAATTGCATTGTTACTTTTGTTTGAAGAAATTTCCAAAATCAATTCTACCATTCGAATTTTTTCTAAGAAAGTGTTAGTTTTCTCACAACAAATTGTCAAATATGTTTATGTTATATGTCTTTCCTAATAAAACTGCTCTGACATTTTGAATCAAAGAATCATATTAAAACCACACAGTAAAATTGAATTCAAGGTTTATACACACACGTAAAAATGTGTGCGATTATTGGTGTAAGCGATTGTGTTTCATGATTCTATACCGAAGTTCTGTTACCACTACATAGAATTTTTTTTCATGAAAAAAAAATTCTATTACTCTCAAATTTCAAACCAACACAACCAAATTTTTTTTTTCATGGAAAATGAAAATGGATGTAGTGGTAACAGAACTTCGGTATAGAATCAAGAAACAGAATCACTTACTCCAAAAATCACACACATTTTTACGTGTGTGTACAATGTAAAACTCTCCACATTTTCACAAAACAAGTAAAATTTTATGTCCCAAGAATGTCATAAAATGACATTTTTACGCACATCCCCATACAAAAGTGACCTTTTACTTTTCCGCACACAACATGTTCTGCGTAAAAGTATTGTAATCGGTCAAAAAATTAAGGGTACAATTAATTGGTCTCGGGTCGTGATGGTCTTCCAAATATATTTATTAAGAAATATATTGCGATTTTGGTTAAACCTTTAATGATTTTATAATACTAATAATTATTTCTTACATTCAATTAAACGATTCAAATGTTCACTCTCAACTTTTTGCAACGGAAGACGCTCTTTAATAACGAATTTCAAAATTAGATTTTGTATTTGCATATCTTTGTTCTTCAATTCATCTGGAGTATCTGTCAATTTTTGCTCCTCAACACAACATTTCAGTTGTTCATACAAACTTCTGTGCATCTGGAATAATATTCATATTCATTAACGTACCAATTAATTATGAGACTTAATGACTTTTCATACTTTTCATACTTACTCTATTTAAATGAGCTTTCAAATTGGAATTGTTGCCAACTTTGCAAGTTAATAGCTCACTACTTGGATCACACATTAGGCATGCCACTTTGATTGTACTTTTATTAATTTTTTCTACTAAATCAAAGCAATAGAATAATGGATCACTGATTGAATTATTTCTTGTTTTCCAAAGTTTAAAAGAATCATCACGAGGTTTAGCAATAAGTTGAGAAATAGACGTAAATCCCAGTCGATCATTTCGTGTTATTGTTTCAATGTTCTGAATTTTATTTGAATCAGTTTGTGCGTGTAGAACAGTTTCGTTTCTACTATGTTGTGGCAATGGTTCCATACTTCGACTTTCAATTGCTTCAGATGACAGTTCATTATGATTTGAACATTTTGCCATTGAATTATCCACATTTTCCGCTGGGTTTGTTTCTGTAAAAATCGATCCCATTGCATCACTACAAAAAGATAAACGTGCGCTCTTTCTTCTGTACGTTATCTTTTTTGGTTTTGTCGGAGACTTACTAAACAACTCAATAACAGTGTCATTGTGAATTGGATCATCAGTTGAATCGAAAACTTGAGCATTTCTTTCATTATAATCACACAATGCAACAAAATTTAATTTTCTTCATACTCCAATTTTCTGTGCAATATTTTTTGTTAGCATGGACCCTCACGAGTCCAACGCACCAAATATTTTGAATTTCTTAAGCACGGTTGGTGCGCTACAGTCTAAAATGTGAAAAATGTCGACTTTCCGGTTTTTGCTCACATTTTTAGGCAATAAGTTGAGAACCGTAATTTGGAAACGAAAAAATAGACACGCTTTGGAAAGGTGACGCTGACGCGCAAATTTTAAGCATATTTTCGTTACGATCGGACTCAAAATATGGTCACAGTGACCGCTCAAAGCAACTTCGCGCTCATTTTTGTTCACGACTCTCACACACTTATGAGCCAATATCTCCGCAACCAGATGAGATATTCTCGATTTTAGACACACTTTTTTTTGATACTTTCATACCAAATATTTTAAGCTATAAGACATCTAAATCGCACTACTACTGTGAAAGTTATTAGGGAAAAACCAATATTTTTTAAAAATTTCGACTTCACGGTTTCTGCTCACAATTTTAGGCAATAAGTTGAGAACCGTAATTTGGAAACGAAAACCGTATTTTGTCGACGACATTGTAATGATTCGTTATTAGAAAATTTTTGTTTACTGTTCGATCGATGAGCACTTTGTTTACAACAATCAGATTGATTGATTTATGACAGTTATTTTTTCGTTTCCAAATTACGGTTCTCAACTTATTGCCTAAAAATGTGAGCAAAAACCGGAAAGTCGACATTTTTCACATTTTAGACTGTAGCGCACCAACCGTGCTTAAGAAATTCAAAATATTTGGTGCGTTGGACTCGTGAGGGTCCATGCTAACAAAAAATAATGCACAGAAAGTTGGAGCTAAAATGCTGTTGCATTGTGTTATTAGCAATATTTTTCCTTAACGGCAAACAATTTCACAACATGAACCAATTATTGTGCATCGGTTTAAATGTCAGTGAGCATGAGAAATTTGTTTTGAAAATGGCCACAAATGAGAAAGAATACAATTCAGTGCAAACAAACACAAACATTGTGCAATGAATTTGTGAAAAAAAATGTCAACTTTTGTATCACTGGATTTTCTGAAACTGTTTCAAAAATATTTAATATTTTTGTTTTTTTTTTTAGTCCATTGTCTCGAGTGAATTGTGAATTAATGTTTATTTGTGTTTTGATGATCATCGATTGAGAAGAGAAACGAAAAATAAAAACATAGAAACGAAAGACCATCAAAGTGAATGAGACAATGGTTTCATTTTTTTATCACAATTTTGAATTCAATATTTATTTATTTATTTTTTTTTTTTTTTTTTTTCAAATAATAGTATAAAAAATACATATGTGTGTATGCATACGCCATCTCTTGCAAGAAAAAGAAATAAATAAAGTTTTGAGAATACAAACTTTTTCATTTGCGCCATCTATCGGGAAAATAAGAGTGGCTAAGCATACAGGGAGAAATTTCTATGCTCTTTTGGGAATCATTTCAAATCTGTGCATAATTTGGAATTTCATGGTCACGAAAAAAATTTAGCTGAACTTACACATAACAATAATGAATCCAATGAATGCAAACCAGAACACTTGATTGATTGCCTCAAGACTAGTGCGTCACATAATCGCAAATCAGACGAATTGGTGGAATGCTTGAATGTCGGTGGTGAGAATGAATCAGTTGTTTGTTTGGACGACAGTGTGAAAGTTGTACATGAATCCTGTCAAAACATCGAAATTATAAACGTTCTCTACACTCAGCTCTCAAGTCAAATCACCAATTTAATGCCGGCCATGTTAAACAATTCCGAAAAACAAGAAAAAATGCACTTTCTTAGTGGTGATGGTTCTCCACAACCAGTGACTGTTGCAATAGTTCCTGGTGATGGTAACTGTTTGTTCAGTGCATTGATTCACCAATTGGAAAACAATCGAATAAAAGGCAAAACGCATCAGGCTGCTACAAACAAACTACGCGCTGATGTAGTCAAATATACAGTGCGTTTCACGATAGAAATACCAGCATAACATAAATAAAAAACATAATTTTCACAAAATTGTCTTTATGGACATTTTATTTGGACTTTTATCTCGTACGCCAACAACTCAATACTTTATCCATTCGTCTTGTTTCTCGATTACACGGGCACAACGTGAAGGCATACTTTGGCTCAAATTTTTAGCATATTCTTTGGAAAAACTGTTCCACTGGCGAGTTATGAAAGAACTGAGCTGCTTCAAATTGCTGAAACGTTTGCCTTTGAGTCTCCCCTTGATGACTGACCAGACGTTTTCGATCGGATTGCAATCTGGTGATTGTGGCGGCCATTCCATTTGATCGATGCCATTTTCCTCTTTCCAAGCGTTACAGAGACGACTCTTGTGTTTTGGATCGTTGTCCTCTAATAGCAGCCATTTCGAATTGTCGTTGCCATAAAGCTTCTTGGCGGTGGGTAACAGTGTCGATTTGTACAGAGCGCACATCCTCTCTGCGTTTAGTATGCCTGTGAACACCGTCAATTTTCCGAAACCGGCTTCACAGAAGGCTCCATAAACATGCACTTTCTGAGGATGTTTAACAGTGCGAACGATCACTCTATTTCCGGCTGTGGACCAGGCATGAGTTAGGATATTCACCAGCCAAAAAGAAGATTCAAATGTATATACCACTTTGCTCCATCTGTTATATTTTCGTTTGCCCAACGCAGTCGTTTTTCGATATGACTTTGTGACAAAAGTGGTTTTTTGATTGTGGAACGATAATGAACGGCTACCCCTTGCAATCTCCTCTGGATTGTCGACCTTGAAACCTCAATTCCAAGACGCGATAGTCGTTCTACGCTTTGAGATAGCGACATACCTGGATTTTGCTCGAATGCTTTGACAATCCGCTTATCCTCTTTGGACGTGGATGCTCGGTTTGGCTTCACATTGGGCTGGTCGTTCACATTTTTTTCACGTTTATACTGCTCAATCCACTTGTTAACGAACCCTTTCGTCTTTTTTAAGTATTTGGCAGTCGATGCAACTGATAGTTTCGGTCCTTTCGGGTGCAAATGCAGGAACACTGCTTCAAAACGCTTAGAAAAATATTCCGAATTCATGTTTTTTGCGCAAAACCAAACACTATACTGACATGACAGCTGTCAATGTCAGTTGGTGTACGAGGCTAAGGTCCCATCTGGCCACACCAAAAATATCTTTTGGATATTTAAATGTTTTGGCCGGAACCAGGAGGTATTTCTATCGTGAAACGCACTGTATTTTGGATAATTATTCAAAATTTTCACACCAGCTTCGTGATCGTGTTTTTGAATTGAGAGAGATGAAAAGAACCGTTAAAACCAAAGGAAAGATGAAGACTGAACACATCGAAAATATTGACACAGAATGCAAGCTGTTCGTTAAACTGGGTTTATTGCAAACCGATACGTGGGGTGGCGCTGAAACGATTCATGCGGTTTCTGAAATTAAAGAAGTGAACATCGTTCTGTTCAATGAAGACGGACCCTGCTATATGCTCACAAATATTAATGAAAATTATACACGTACAATTTGCATTGCATACCGCAAAGCCTATAATGGAAACGTTGAAGTCCGAAACTATTATGATTCCGTATGTGATGTTGATTCGAAGGCTCTATATGAAGCAACACAATTGATCGCCAGCAAACAAAAATGAATCATCGTCGCATCGCAATCCATTGTTTACAGATTTTTTTTATTCTTTTTTTTTTTAAATAATTTTTATTTTCTGTTTTGACTGGAATGTATTGTATTTACATTTACATGTTTTGCTCTGGCAATGAAATAAGTGTCTATCGAGTGTGTCGTCACAAAGCAATATATAGAATTTAAGAACAAATTACAAAAACCGTTTATGTGCCTCGTTCCAACCAATTTTATATAAACAAATAATAACATAACAGAGAAATATGGTCAATGTCGAGGTAATTTTATGT
The DNA here is from genome assembly GCA_029041755.1 of Resseliella maxima. Classification (NCBI taxonomy): domain Eukaryota; kingdom Metazoa; phylum Arthropoda; class Insecta; order Diptera; family Cecidomyiidae; genus Resseliella; species Resseliella maxima. Next base: position 23,316 of record JAQOWM010000836.1, on the reverse strand, counting down.
GAAGCAAAAATGTAACGAATCCAACAAATGCTATGCGCACTCTTGATTACAAATTCGTTTATTATATTTTTTATAACATATCAAATTTCTTTATTTAGAATTGGCTTTGAGCATTCTTTGAAATAACATAATAAACCTGAATAGTTCAATGTATTTACATTTTTGCACTCAGGAATTCAAATCCAATGATTTTTTGCGAATGATATTCTTTTCTCGATCTCGAATGACATGATTTTTTTATTATAAATATTAAATATTTATTTAGATTGTAAGTGAACAAAAGCATATAAAATCTAATATTTTTTTTTGTTAAACAATGTGTTTATTTCTTGTGGAAATGCAACAGTCGCCGCTTACGAATTTTGTTTTCGATCGTCTTTGGTTTTGGTTTGCGGTAAGAATGTGGCTTATGCGCCGCATCTCTCACTCGAAGCAACCGATCCGAACTGAGTCTCGGAATCTCTGTTTGTAGTAACCAACACAATGACGTCTTTTTAACAATAATTTGTTCTCCGTATTCAGTCAGTATTTTTACATATGGACCGGTTAAATCAATGGAGTCATTTAATTTGCCCGTGTAGTTTTTCAATTTAATGTTGTTAAAATCTAAGAAAGCAATATCTTCTCTTTCATTTGTAGACTGTCTAGTAATTTTAGTTCCTTCAACTTTAGTTTTAAGACTTTTTATTTTACACACATATGTCTTCGTTTTGCATCGTTTGCTTATAAGACCAAATTTATTTGCAGTCGTAATTGCATCCCGTTGACAATTTTCAATTGTCTCAAAAATTTCGGCATTTGTTGGTAGCTGCATATTGTTTGGTTTGTCTTCTGATTTTGCATTCTTGATCAGCCGAGGATATATAAATTCATCTCTAGTAATGTGAACTATTTCATTTTGCATATGTATTTTTGATATACGCATACATGCATCTTTCAACGAACAATTCGTTACAGTAGAAAATGTTGATGTTAGTGAGCGAAGCTGTCGAAACATCGACTCACACGGCTGACTACTGAATAGTTGGGGCAAGAATAGTTCTTCTTGATTTGAATTTCTTAAATGTGTCATTAATAAGATAAGCGCATGAGCATTTAATTCAACACAACTGTAGCAATTGATGGTCATAAAATTATCTTTTAATGTATACAGCTTATGATCATCAATGTATTGCCGCCATATACGAAAAATGAAAACAGGAAACCAAATGGCTTGAATCCTTTGAATTGGTGTTAAACCTTTATCCATAAAAGCGGACAAAATTCCTCGCATCATTTTTAAATAAATTGATGTTGCTTTAGCCCCATCGATATCAATATCAAGCAATTCCGTAACATTTGCACTACACATTTTTTCTGCTGAAGAAAAATTTTGTCGATCCGCAGGATTTAGCACTGTTTCTGTGAGCAAGTGTTTGTCTTTAGAGTGTTTACGAATGAGATGATATAAATGCGCAATATCGATATTTTCAGTACCAAATGGCATGACTTTCTTAGAACAAAGTGTGCGTAAAATAAAATTTCGCATTTTCGTAATAATGTGAATAGTGTCTTGAACACAGAACGGTTCGTGTATATTTTGGCTACATGAAAACCATTTAGCGAATTTGAAATTGATATGTATTATCTCCTATACCTGACAAATCTCTCATAGCAGAATTGTATCGTGGATCGGAGTCGGATGATATAGAAAGTACGGTAACACCAATTTTTTTCAACGCACTCACAATGTGTTTCCAGCGATTTTGAACATTACTGGCCGTGAATTTGTTGTCCGATCCGTACAATATTTGGCTCCGTAACAATTCAACGGCCAATGTCGCACAAAGTAAATTTGTATATGCCATAATTATGTACCAATTATGTACTATGCGTACCTACATTCAAATATTTTTGTACCTCAATTTTAATATTTTTTTTTCAAATATCAAATTTTTCCAAAACGCATTTTTTTATTTTTATGAAAAAACGAAAAACTAAATATGTCATAATTTTGTACCAATTTTGTACCTAACCAAACCGCATTCAAAAAACATTTTTATGAATATTTGATTCTTTTTTTCGAAATTTTTTATTTTACAAGAGAAATTTTTTGTTTTTGTTTTTTGTGAAAAGTCAAAATCTGAGAATGTCATAATTTTGTACCAATTTTGTACCTAACCAACCCGCATTCAAAAAGAAGAATTCTCATTTTTTGACTCATTCACATAACAACATTTCGTTTACACTTTAAAAATGCGCTGTCATTTACTGTAATACTTACATTGTGATGATTATAAGAAATAAGAACAATGTTCGAACATGAAATTCAATAAGTAATTCAAAAGAAAAAAGAACAATTGTCGCACATAAAATTCAATTTTTTTATTATTGAATTTTAAATTATTCATTGTAAAACATTTTCGTTTAAAGTGTAAACTAAGCATTCCAGATCGCCCGGATTTTTTTGGTAGAACCTGACCAAAAATTCGCCCGGTTGGATGCCCGGATATCATTGAAAAAACCCGGATTTCGCCCGGATTTTTCAAAAATTGTTTTAAAAAAATTAAGTTAAGTTTCAATAATTCTTTTTTTGTTTGCACAAATGTTAATTTTTCCTACAATTTGGGTTATGAATTGTAATAAAAAAATTTAAATTGGTTTGAAAATTTTATATTTATTTTTTTACTGCATTTATCTTAATGTTCAACACTTCGATCTACAACCAAAATATCCATCAAAAGGATGAAATGACATAAGTGACATATCAATATCAATATTGATGTATTGATCTTATAACAATCAAATCATGTTGTCCTTTTGTTTAAAAAACATTTTCCGATTCACAAGAAATTCAATAACATGCACAAAAATGATCGACTTCAAAAAAGAATACCAATTAGTTTACATATTGTCATCATTTTGTTCAGACCGTTCAAAGATAAAAATCAATTAAAAATGCCTGGTCCAAAGAGTGGTGCATGTAAATGGAATAGTGAGTACAGTAAATCCTATCCAGGATTTACTAGTGTAAAAAATGGAAAATCAGATCATTGTCATTGCAATAATTGCGGTAAAGATCTTTCGATTCGCCACAAAGGGCGCGCAGACATTGAAAAACATATAAAAACGAAAGAACATGTAGCAAATTGCAAGAAAGTGTCCGGAACGCAAACTTTGAATCAATTAATCAACGGTATGTAGTATGTTATTTAATTTTTTTTCTATATTCAGCCTCAGTTTTCGCATTATTTGGAGGATCATATTTTTTATTATTTATTTTAGTAAACACAAAAGCCAAAAAGATGAGCCTATTGCATCGACTTCTATGGAGACTAATTAAAAATTGAAATTGATTCAGTTAGATTTGGGCATTGCATATTGCAATAAATAAATAAAAACTCTACAAATAAAATAATGTAGATTTCCTTGGAAAAAGTAAAATGTTTTTTAAACGATTTAACCCAGTTTCTGTCACTTCTTTTGATTTTTATCTGATTCCTTTGACTGAAAAAAAAATTGAATTTCGCCCGGATTTTGCCCGGATTTATGATTCAAAATTTCGAGGCTCATCGCCCGGATTTCGCCCGGTTTTTTTGAAAATTCGCCCAGATTCGCCCGGCCCGGATCACTATGAAAAAAAATCTGGAATGCTTAGTGTAAACAAAATATTGTTATGTGAATGAGTCAAAAAATGAGAATTCTTCTTTTTGAATGCGGGTTGGTTAGGTACAAAATTGGTACAAAATTATGACATTCTCAGATTTTGACTTTTCACAAAAAACAAAAAAAAAAATTTCTCTTGTAAAATAAAAAATTTCGAAAAAAAGAATCAAATATTCATAAAAATGTTTTTTGAATGCGGTTTGGTTAGGTACAAAATTGGTACAAAATTATGGCATTCTCAACTTTTGATTTTTCACAAAAGACAAGAAAAAAATTTTTCTCTGTAAAAATAAAATTTTCAAAAAAAAGAATCAAATATTGAGGAAAAAATTTTTTGAATGCAGATTGATTAGGTACAAAATTGGTACAAAATTATGACATATTTAGTTTTTCGTTTTTTCATAAAAATAAAAAAATGCGTTTTGGAAAAATTTTATATTTGAAAAAAAAAATATTAAAATTGAGGTACAAAAATATTTGAATATAGGTACGCATAGTACATAATTGGTACATAATTATGGCATATACAAATTTACTTTGTGCGACATTGGCCGTTGAATTGTTACGGAGCCAAAAATTTGATATTTGAAAAAAAAAATATTAAAATTGAGGTACAAAAATATTTGAATGTAGGTACGCATAGTACAATATTCTTTTCAGTCTCAAAATATGATGAGTTAACATGTTTTGCGGAACGTAATTTAATTTATATTTTGGATTTGCAATCATGGCTACAAATAATGGTACTGATTCAGTATTATTATTATAATTCACTTTATTATGCCATAATTATGGCATATACGAATTTACTTTGTGCGACATTGGCCGTTGAATTGTTACGGAGCCAAATTAATTTTCATCTATTTCGATTTAAAATAGTAAATTGAACGATTCATAAAATTCACAAATATGATTATTTTCGTTATCAGCCAACTTTTCAACGTATTCGAAAAAATTATAAATTCATTATTATTGTATTTTATTATACAAACAAAAATAAGCAAATGCATTGAATTTATATCAGACAAATTCTATTGAATTTTCAATTTATTTTGCAAATTAGTTAAATATTGGCGGTTTTTTCATTTTCATGCAATTTCTGCGGCGTTTCAGTTACAACAATTTTGTTTTTTTTAATCAAATTTTATTTGTTCTCCTTTCTAAATATATGTAATTTATTGTATATTTATTTAAATTAGGATTTTCATCAGCCTAATGATACATAAAACCAAACAGTTAGATTTTTGCAAGGGTAATAAATGAACTTTATTCAATGGTTATCATTTTTGACAACAGATCTTTTAGTTTGTAATCATCATTCATGTAGAGAATAAGAAGTTGCTCAAAATGCTCGTCTGTCAGTGTTCGACGCCTTGGAACCAAAACCATTCCTATAGGAATTATTATAAATAAAAATTAAAAAATGTATATAATGATTTGAAACAATATAATAAAAATTCAATAAATTTTGAAATAGGCAATTACGCCCACAAATAAAACCACAAAATAGAATCAGATGTATATATACAAATATGAACACAAACCGAACAATTCGTCATCAACGTACACCAACTCGATCCTATTTAAAAGAAACCTCAACCATTCAATCCCAATCAAAACTAAACATTGAAGAGAAACCCGATTGCCCAAACACAAATAATAAATAAAATAAAATTTATTTCAATAAATACCTGCATATGAGAAAAGTCTCTCACAGTCTGCTTCACTGCTACTACATTTTTCGCTCAATCATTTCTTCCGCGGCCGATAGAACCATTCTTTTCAGTCTCAAAATATGATGAGTTAACAGGTTTTGCGGAACGTAATTTAATTTATATTTTGGATTTGCAATCATGGCTACAAATAATGGTACTGATTCAGTATTCTCAGGATTCATTACGTCACTGAAACGCTTTTCAAATCCACGTCGAAGCGCTATACGAAGCGGTTCACAGTATTTCATTGGTTTCTCTGAATTCAATTCACATTTCAATCCAAAAAGCATTGGCAAATACGATCCAAAATAATAGCGCCCCTGGACATATTTGATGGCTTTCATAACGGGTCGAAAAATGAGTTCAAATTCTTTCAAAAATTCCAGCTGCACGGGCGTAAAAGTACCAATGCCTAAAGCAACCATTAGAACTTCTAAACTTGATTGATCCTGATTTAAAATTTGATTAATCTGTTAATCTGTCTCAAGAATATGTACAAAATTATAAATAAGAAGAGTTTTAGATAAATGCAAAATAATAATACATTCATTCAATGAGTCGTCTCATTGGTATGTAATACAATATATTTACCGAATCGTAAATAGAGCTCCATCGAATTTTGTGGGGTCGAGTGAGATTTTTGCCCAAATACTTTCGAATTGTTTCACTCCATGTCTCTGCAATATGTTTTTCCAAAGTTGGTTAAGTTTGCGGAAAACGATAACATATATGTTTGTCGATATCTATTGAGTAGATCGAAAGGAGAGTATGTTTTTGTTCAGCTGTGTATTCAGCTATAGCTGAACAAAAACATACTCTCCTTTCGATCTACTCAATAGATATGTTTGTGAAGTAATTAACGAATAATGTGCGTCTGTTTTACATAACGAATTAAGGCAGTGCGCTGCACATTTGATACGAATTGGCAGTTTTTCGATCGGATTTTCATCCACACATTGTAAATCAACCACTTCAACTTCGAAATTTTCGCCTTCTTTTCCTGTTGTTTCCATTGCTTTTAAAAAACTGTTCAAATGATTTTCAGATATCTCATCGTTTTCAGGTAATAAATCAACTGGCACGATTTCAGAGTCTTCAAGTTCTTCATTACTGATTAAATCACTATCCTGTGGCCAAAAAGTAACTTCATCATTGGAGCGCCAGGCATTATAAGAAATATAGTCATCACCGCAATGCTTAAAACAAGCAATCAATTCAGAACCTTGATCAGTCGTAACTGCACCAACTTTTCCAAGATACCAAATTTCGTAGATGGCACAACTGAAAAAGTTTGTATTGGCGAAACTTTATTTATTCATTTTTCTTGCAAGAGATGGCGTATGCATACACACATATTTTTTATACTATTATTTGAAAAAAAAAAAAAAAAAATAAATCACATTTTTATTTTTTCTTCATTTATTTTAAATAAAAATGTGGAAAAAAGACCGAAAACTAAAAGAAAAAAAAAATTATTTTACTTGGGTTGGAACACAAAACGACCAAATAAAAAGTTATCGGGCTTTACACTACGCTACCCGAGTCATACATTAAATAAGCAAAAAGTCGGCATAGTGTTTATGCTGAAGCATTGAAGAGATTTTAGTTGTGAATAGACAAACAATTTTTTTTTTTTCAGTTTTCGTTTAGTCTGAACAAAAATTAACAACAAAAAACATAGAAAAACAATTTTTTTGCCTGTTTGCAACTAATATTGCTTTAATAATAATTTAGAAATCGTCGCATTGAAGTAATAAATAGTTGCAAACAGGCAAAAAAAATGTTTTTCTATGTTTTTGGTTGTTATTTTTTGTTTAGAGTAAACGAAAACTAAAAAAAATATGGTTTGTCTGTTCACAACTAAAATCTCTTCAATGCACAAATATTGAAGTGAGCCGCTATTGGAAATTATTTATTAACCATCGCCATGATGGCTTGGAGTTTGTCGAATAATTTATTTTGTAATGATTTTTATTCACGACAATGTGAGGTTATGTTGACAATTTCTGGAATGTCATATGCAGAAAATATATACGCAACAAAATATTATTTTTTTCATTTAAAAGCAATTTTCGAAAGATAAACTTATATTTTTTTGTCTTGTATTTTGTTCAAAATTATTTTTGTTTTTTTTTATCACAATTTCGAATTTAAATTTATTTCTTTCAAACGAAAAACATTTTAGCGAGGAAAATTAGTGTAAAAAAAACAATATTAGTAGCGCCATCTATTGGCATATTAGTAACGTCATCTATTGGCAAATAATGAGCTTATTGAAGCTTTTTTATGTTGGCTAGAACGACACTAAGCTCTTTGAATTATTACCCCAAACTGTTGAAATTACTTGCGCACAATGGTTGCATTTGTGTTTAACATTATTCCCAGAATGTGAAATCAAATCAAAGTGCTTGAGTAATAAATCGCTAAATGGATTATGACGCACATTCCATCGCAAAACATTATCCACCTTTGTAACTATTTTCGGTTTATTTTGTGGTGTCGAGTTCGAGCCTTTTTTAAGTGGAATTTGATTTTTGTTACGCTGAATTTGTGGAACTATCTGTGATAAAACCTGATTTTGATTGTGAATAGGTTAGTTCGATAATATTCTCTTTTTCACTATTCTTCTTTTTACGATTTTTTTTAATTGAAACTATACTGTTATTTACTAAAGAAGGAAAATCAAAGCCGTGATCGAATGAAAAACTCCTTTTTTTTCGCTTTTTAGTTTCAAGTATTGCCCTTTCTAAGATATCATCAGGATCAGTGTCAACATCAAAATCAACATTTACATACTCGTACGTGAGATCATTTGTTTCACTGGAAATTTCTATTTCATGTTTTTTCCCGTCAAGCTCGTTTTCCAATTCATGCTCATAAATTGAAACATCTTATTCGGAGTTTGAATTTGATAGATCCATTTTACACCTCCAATAATATCAACTGATTCACAAAACGATATCAAACAAAAAAAAACCAATTAAAATAATGAACGATATAAATGAAAAATGAAGAACATAGAAAATAATGAGAAAAGGAATCAAATTTCATTCCAGACTATGTAAAAATGATCCGTTCACATAAAAAATCATTACACTTTCTTAACTGTGTCACTTGACTTTGATTTGAATAAGTTTTAAAATTTTTGGAATTTCATAAAGCAACACTTTTTTTAATCTATTATTTCTAATGAGAATATGGTTCAGTTTAAAATAAATTTTTTAATGGAGCATCTTATTCATATATTTTAAAAAACACACATTAAGATTTCACGCAAAAAATCCTCGTGTATTAGTATGCTAGTGTGTTTAAATTGTTTTTGATAATTTAATCGAATTTGTTTTCACTGGTGTTTTACTGACTCAGTATGCGAATTGTGTATGACGTTCCACTAATGTTGATGCACGAATGTGTGTTTTTTTAATTTCATTTTCTCAATCTACACGGTTATTTCTATTTTTCATAAATACAAACACTTTTTACAGACTATGCGTGCTTCCCAATGAGAATATGGTTTAGTTTTGATAATAGACTAGCAATATTGATTTGAATTGCAATGAATCTTGAATATAAATTATAATACAAGGAAAAAAACAAATATTTAGATGTAAATTTACAAAAAAGAATTACCGCGTAGAATAGGATTCATGGGTACGATTTTAAAAACACACAACAAAATTTCGCCCAAAAAATTTCTTCAAATCTTTAAATCAGTTTTCAAGTATTTTTATATTTTTCAATTGTTTGTGATAGTTGAATCAGTCAATTAATCTAAAATTAACACAATATTGCTGCTTTTTCTACCAGCACATATCCCACAAAGCAATCGAATATTGTTTCACTGTTGTTTTCATGACATTTGCCAAATGACAAACTGTGCATGGCGTCTCAATAATATTTGTGGTTGTGTGTGTGTTTGTTTATGTTTTTATATCGTTTGTGAGGCATGCTTACTAAAATACTAAAATAATAATTATTACTTTCTTATTACTACTAAAATCTACTAACTACTAAAATACTAAATATAAAAATGTAATAAAATAACAAAAATTCTACTAATTAGTACAAAATTTCACACCTACTCTGAAAACCTATACGTGGGCACATAACCATAATTTGTAGGTGACATTAATGTACACCACGAATGTGGTTAGAAAAAAAAACGAAAATATTTTATTTTTAACCACATTTTTTTGGTTTCGAACCACATTCGTGGTGAACAATAATATTTTCGATTTTTTTTCTAACCATATTCGTGGTGAACACTAATGTCACCTACAAAGTGTGGTTATGTGCCCACGTTTAGGTTTTCAGAGTATGAATATTCAAATTGTATTAAAAAAAATTTCAAACTTTTCTATTTTAAAGCGAATATATGGCATTTGAAATTGGATGAATTCTCCTTGGAAAATACGCATAGCAATCAAAATAATTGTTTACGTAGTACAGCTCTGCAGAGGAAAGAAGAAATGATGACGAAAATTCCCTTGGAATCAAAAATAATATGGGAAACCATAAAAAACTGTGGCTTGCACCGTGTAATTCTGTCGTTTACGCATGTATGTACTGGCGAATGAACAACACAATGAAGCAACTCTATGATTGGCCCATTTGCGAAAAATCGGTCGGTTTTGAAATATTCAATCGAAAGGAGTTTCACGCCCAAAAATGCTGGATTGTTTGCGTTCATAAATCGGCAAAAATTAAACTATAAAAAGACTGCAAAGTAACGTGCGGGTTGAAAATTGAGATAGAATATTTCGCGCAGATTGACTAAAATCGAATTGAAATTGATTGAGTTTGGCTAAAATTGATTATAATCGACTTTAATTAATCATTGATAAAACCTAATAAAACTGAATAAATTTGATTAAAATCGATTAAAATGTAATAAAATCGATTAGAATTATAATCAATTTTAGCCAAGTTTAGTCAATTTATCAGTGTTATTAATAAAAACAAATTATAAAAACACATTGGACATTTTTGGTTTTTGACTGAATTAGACGATTTTCATAAATAATCAAATAAAAAATATAAACAGATAGAATCCAATACGTGAATAAGGCAGCAACGGCATCAACAGCACTGCTATGTGTTTTATAGGAACAACAGCTATGTGAGGAGGGTAGCAAGGGTGTGGACGTTACCACACAGCTGTTCTCCATATAAAATATACGAAAAGCAGAGCTGTTGATGTTAGTATTGCTAAAACGCACGCAGTTTGGAATCAAATATTTTCTTTTCAATGAATTTTCATGTTGAATATTTCATCACGAAATATGTTGAATATTTTTAACTGGAATTCCAATCAATTTCAATAAATCTACTTCTTCTTAGTCCCCGTTTGATCTCGACTATTACAGTTAAATATGCACATATTTCCTTCATAAAAACATTTCAAATTTAATCAGCTTTGATGTATTTTCTTACCATTTGTCAAAGGGGTTTGTTTTTTTCTTTATGTGTTAGTAAATGTATGAAAAAGTAATTTTATTCAAAATAGAAATTTAAATTAAAATAAAGAATTTCTATTTTTTTTTTTTTTTTTTTTTTTTGCTTTTGGTGATATCAAATTGTTGATACATTTTGACCATTGTCTGTTTTGCAGAAAGAAATAATAGAAAATATGTGGCCCATTGCGAGTAAAATATAAATTATAACATCAAAATAGAAAAATCCAAACAATTTATACAAGAAATGATACCAAAATCAGCTATTAATATTAACAAAAAGCGCATCAGAATTTATTTACACTGGATAATTTTATTTTTAATATTTCAACGATATCGTTATATTTTATTTACGTATTTCAGAATAGTTTTTTCCACGATAAAGTTATTTCTGCCTGTCTAGGTGTCAAAACGCGCTGGTTTACATTGGCCATCTGTTGAGTCATACAAGAATCATCCATCGCTTTTTTCGAAGTTCAAGTTTAAGTAGAATCAAAGCATTAGTCAAAGCATTAGTCAAAGCATTAGTTAAAGCACAACACAGAATGAATATTAATTTTTTTAAACATTATTTGGTAACACGGTAACATAAAATATTTTAATTAAAAATATGTAAAAAATCCATAATAGTATTTATTTTATATGTTACTTATATACATTTATTTCAAATACTATAATAATATTGAAGAAATAAATATGTATTGATTTATGCCTGCCCTCGAATATGCTCCATATGAACATGTATATTATTGCGTGAGTCTCCCCGATATTCGCCATCTCTGATCGTGAACTCGACAAGGCGATGAAACGAGATGCACGTAGTGTCTACTACGCGTCCATGTGTACCACTAAGAACACATATTTGTGCTATCGAGAGCACATCTAGGCGCGTAGTAGGCACTACGTGCACCTCATTCCACCTCATTCCTCATTTTTTCTTATAAATAATTGATAAAGGGAAATTGCAAATTTATTCAATTACGGAGGACATTTTTAACCGGAAATTGGTTGTTCTTCTTCGGTTTCTTGACCGATACTACATCTTGAATTGCCATCAAATCTCTGACAATATTTTCCTTTCTCACGTGGTAAAACACAATTGCCTTGTTTTTTATAAGAAATGGCATTAAAAAAAATGTGAATTCATTGTCTCGATAAGGTGGATTTGTTAGTCCTTTTGCTTTGTAGGTAAGAACAGTGTTCAATTGGGAAAGTGATTTATTTATGAAGCAGGTTTCCTTTGTGTTTTCTTTTCCTGCAAGGCTTTCGTTGCCTGCCATATCAACAAAAATGAGTTTTGATGTCAAAATATTACTTGAAATAATCAAGACGGCATGTGATCTTGATGAATAGCGGTTTTGATTGGTTCCTTTGGTTTTTCGTTTTTGAAGTACAGTTGAGATGAAATATTCAATATCTTCTACAGTATTAATTTCAACTGTTTTGCTTTTTTTCTCTGGCTTATCAATACGACTACCATTTTCACTTGCCAAATTATACCATTTTTCGGCATAATATTCTATGAATGATGCTTGCAATTTCAATTGTATCATTTGTTAATTTCTCAATTGAGCAGATATTGAATAACATTGAATTTTGTGTTGAACCAACTACACACAAAAAACGTTTGGTGTATGTTCATGATATTCATTGGTGACAATACATGTTTACCACAGTTGTATTTGACTCTACCACATGCAACGTAATAAATGTGACATAGTATTAGTTTGACAGCAAAACTTTTTCACAATAAGTCTGTTCGACATGCGCACATATTTATAAAAACTTTCATGTGGTAGAATCAGATACAACTGTGGTAAACATATATTGTCACCAATGAATTTCATGAACATACCCCAAATGTTTTTTGTGTGTAGTGCCCGTAATGTCTTAATTTCATTTTGGAATTCTGAAAAATGAAAAAAAATAACAATACAAGATTTAAATGTCCAAATTTGTTTAATGTAAAATATTTGATTGCAAATTGCAAGATATGGAATAGAAAAAATGTCTACAAAAAATTTCTTAAATACATTTCAAGCGCTTGAAAACTATAGTTTTTCTTTTACCTGAAACATTTGAATTCAGTTTTTCAGTTAGCATTATAATTTGCTTATCTCGTTGTTCCAGTTTATTTTTCAAACCATCAATTTCTCGCATATTTGAGGATTCATTATCATTGTTCATATCTGAAATTGTTCATTATTGATATGGTATTTCAAGTATTTCCACATTTAGTCAAAATTATCATTTTAAATTATTTACATATTGTCAAAATATTAATTCAATTGTTAACAATTTTGTACCATTTTTTTTTTTTTTTTCAAAAAAGAAATTCAGATATATTCACCTGAAGCTTGTGAATTCAATTTTTCAGTTAGCATTACGATTTGCTTATCTCTTTGTTTCAGTTTATATTTTAAATCATCGATTTCTCGAATTGTTGATGACTCATTGGCTATGTCTGAAATATTTTTTTATTTGAGATTTGAGTATTCAAAACCAATAATGATATCTAATTGCTACTAATTGATAAAATCCATGAAAATAAGAATAATTCAAGTCAAGTTGGATTATTTACCGGCCAAGTGCAATTGTGATGACATCTCTCTGTTGTAATTCCAATGAAAAATTTTGAGTTTTTTGTTGGTCTAATGATATCGGAGCAGATGATGTGAGGGTAAGCGTTGCACTTGAAGCACAGCTAGATTCAATCTCTGTAATATAATTATAATGTTACGTGAAATGAAATAAAAAATAAAATAAAAAATTCTACTTTATATTATATATATTCAGTTTTGGTATTACTTTTGACATTTTCGTTTAGAGTTTTTAACTCATTGAGCACCCCAGTTATATTGGTTGTTTCATCAGATTTGGAAGTCACACCTGCGTCTAATAATTGACGAAAAAATTTATGGAAAAATTTGAATTACGCATGTGATATTCAATATACTTTTATCTCCTGTATGAGTGTTTAGGTGACGAGAAAAATTGAACAAGTTAAATTTTTGACCACTACCGTTCGTCCAGTAAGATGCTACTGATGTCAAACGTAAGCATGATGGACAACGTATACGGCATGTAGCTCCACTGACACCCATATCAGGAATATTTTGTTTTTTAATCGTCGGACAAATCTGCAGGGAATGTTTTATGATTGAAAATAATATATATCGAATTAACATGTTTGTATTTATACCTGTTTGCTGTCATTGAAAACTGAATTCAAAATTGCATTCATATCAACCTCATTCATGAAATGTCCTTTTTTAATTTGTTTCGCTATGTCACTCAATATTGCTTTCGTTCACAAGCCAAACTTTTCATTGTTCAAATTTGGATAATTCACTTGAAATTCGTGGATTCTCTTCAGCTTGAAAAATTCGAATTCAACCTTCTCCATTTCAGGTTTAGAAGTTAATTTTGATATGCTTTCCATTGTCTTGAAACCAAGAATTGTCAACAATTGCTTGATATTCAAAATATCAACTGGATTATAATTCGTACGTTCCTCAATCACTTGCCAAAATTGTGGAAATTCCATTCTAAAATTCAACGAATTTATATCTATCGCATCAGTTATTCTCAAATTAAAAAAATCCTCACTTACATGATTTTTTTTAACACAAAACTATGTTCACTTGTTCACTCAAAATTGAAACTGGTTTGAAAATGATTATTTATTTCGATCACATTGACACTTCAAAAAAAGCAATGGACGTTTTGTTTTTATTAGTTTCAAAACAATAATATTCCAGTTAATTTGTTTCACACACACTGAACAAGTGAACAGTGAACTGGAACTCCCAATATTACTGTATCCATGTGAATGTATATATGGTACAGTAATATTCACTATTGAGTAATGAGTATCGTATATTGGATATATAGCGGCCTACTTTATAAAAACATCAGAAAAGGAGAAAAGAGAAAAAACATCACTCCGATTTTTTTTCATCATATAAGCCATGCTTAGTATGTAATTGTGCGCATATTTTTATTCTTGTTTATAAACAGTAAATTTACTGCTCAGCTGATGTTTTGTTTTATTCTAGAAAAGAGTGTGCTCATTGAGAGGAAAAGTATATCGATGTAAATAAAACATGAGTTGCAGTAATGGTCATTTAATATTGCTTCAAAAATCCAAATGAGAATCATTCTCACTATTCTCAATATTCTCAATTATTCTCGAGAATCAAATGCTTTTGTTTTTCTATTGTAAGATTTGAGTCGAGACATATATGTTGGGTAAACTGCTACACGAAAAAAAAAATGTTGTTTGCAGTTTTTATATTTAATTGTCGAATCCCGGTTTACAGTAACAATTTTTTTTAAACAAAATATACGTTTATTGTTGAAAAAATTTTAAAGTTCAAAACCAAAGAAAAAACACGAGCACATATTGAAATGATAAATGATTTCAAAGAAGATCTTTCTAGAATATTTGATGGGAAAAAAACATTGCCTCAGTAACAAGACTTTTAGCCTGGTTGCCGTTTAGAAATCACATTTATCAATTGAAAAAATTGCCAAATGGCTATGCGAATAGGAAAAGAATTTGAAAATTAATTGAGAAAACTTTAGAAAGATTTTTGAGAGAATTTTCATGAAATATATTTTGAAAAAATTGAGAAATTTCTATAATTTTCTCAATTGAGAAATTTGAGAATTTTTCTCAATGCGAATAGGAAAAAATACTGAAAATTAATTTGCTCAAAATTTTATCAATTTTTCACAAAAAATAAATGTCACATTTTATGCAGAGATATAGATTCCGATAGGAAAAACGGAAAAATAAGCAAAATGTTGACTCCTGTTCATATTTTTCCGCTTTCTTTTAATTGGTTTGCAAAAAATTTTCTATAAAAATTTGAGAAATGTGAGAATTTTCTTAACACTAATTCATCTGATTTTGTTGGCAAAAACGGTTTTTTCAAATCGCACACTTTTACAAGGAAAATCATAAGTCCCACTACTTTAGTTAGAGAATTAAGAATTTTGTTTATTATGGAAAACGTGAAATATTGTTTTCAAAACAAAATATATTGAATTCACCCCAGTTGAATGAATCTTTGGATTTTCAGTGTGGAAAAGTTCATCCAGTTTTTCTCAATTGAGAAATGTGAGAATTTTTCTCAATTATATTTTATATTATTTTCCGATTCGCATTCGAAACAAACCTAAAAATGAATAACAAACTAGACAACAAGGGAATATATTTCGAAGTGAAGTCAACGAGAAAAAATAAAATCATAAAATCATAAAATTATTATTTGATATCATATCAAACGTAGACCCGATGCGGATCGTTATGTTATTTTGCAACTAAAAGAAATGAATGCATAATTTATTTTTTTCTTCAGAATGCATAATTTATTTTTTAATATTCGGCTTAATAATCCATAATAATTTGAATTTGGTTAGCTGAGGTCGCCACCGACAATGAGTCTTTTGAAGTTAACAAACTTTTAAGCTCCTGTGAAGCAGTTGTTATCATCAGAGTATTCCAGTTGTATGTAAGACATGGTTTCAGTATTTGTGTCAATTTTGATTTGTCAAAATCAAAAGACGAAGGCGAATCGCCTTTCTGTAGATGTTCTAACATCATTTTAAATCCAGATAATGGTTTATAAAAACTTGGCATTTTAGCTGTTCGTTTTAGTTTGCATTTTTCGTTCGAATGGTAGTTTGCATTTTCTGCACCGGCCAAGTCTAATAAAATCAATCTGGAGTTGAGCGATTTTTGTTCTGATACACTACTCAACCT
Organism: Resseliella maxima; assembly: GCA_029041755.1. Classification (NCBI taxonomy): domain Eukaryota; kingdom Metazoa; phylum Arthropoda; class Insecta; order Diptera; family Cecidomyiidae; genus Resseliella; species Resseliella maxima. The sequence goes on along the minus strand of JAQOWM010000836.1, from coordinate 6,733 downwards.
TATTTGAACAGCGATATGAGAATGAGACGAGTCATGATCTGGTTGAGTTGAAGCATCCTTAGGAATTTTAGTGATTGATTGTAATAATTCTTGGAATTGTTGAATAGACCTAATAATCACTTCTTTCAAATTCATAAGTCGACTATCTTTTGCACAAAATTTTCGAACCATTAAAGAACGTCTTCTTTGCTCATTTTTGCTTCGAAGTAAATCAATGATTGTTTCATTGTAAATTTCAAGGAAAGAGCAGTGTATTGAAAATTGCTCCTTTTGGCTTCTCTCAACCAGAAATTGTATACTCATACATTGTGTACGATTTTCCGCTATCTAATCATACGACGATATTTTTGAAATTTTATTCGAAATTCTACATTTGGATATATCAAACTCATAATAACTCACCACTAGCACCATATGCTATTATACAAACATTAAATCCTTTTGATGCTTCAACAAGCAATGGTTTTATAAACTCAAAAATTGTTGAATTTCTGTCATTTGGCTCAAATATATAGTCAAAATTAAATTGATCAATAGAATTGTCTTCATTGGTAACTAAAAATGTTGACAATTAACAATTGTACAAAAGTCATGGAGCATTAAATCTAAATTCCACAAATAATTCAACAAACTTTTTAAAATTGATCTATCCTGAATAGTCCAATTGTAACAGTTCTTTTCTTCTTCTGGCTTAATACGACAAAATGATCGCACCGTTCCACGTTCATCCATAAGTTTGTGACGCAGAGTAGTAGGAAAAGGCGGGTTCTGGGCCAACTCTTGCGTCAACCATTCGGTTGCTTAATTTTGCACAATATCAAATGAATTGCGATTAACCTAGTTCTTGAATTTACTATTGTGAGATGAATAAGATAATTAAAAAAAAAGTAAAATAGAAATTACCAAATCAACGGAGTTTAATATTCTCTTGAGTATATAATTTTGTCATTATCAAATAATAAGAATTTTTTTTTTTCATTTATCACTCATCCATTTAACTGAATAAACGAAGTAGCAGAGCAACGGAGAGCAAGAATGAAAAATGAAAATGAATGGTTTCCGTTGTGTCGTTGAAAATGATATTAACGCCTTTTCGTACACACACACACACCTAGTCGTACACATGATAATAATTTCTATATTATTCTTCGTCCAATGGTGAATTGGGCGGGGTCAGTCTAAAATTTTAAATAGTTGTTTCCAAATTTCCAAACAATTGGGCAGCGATTTGGGTTGTTGCTTTTGCACTTCTGAAATATTTTGAATTAAATTGAAATATTTTTAATTAGTTGAAATCTACCCTACGTTTATTCTCGGACATTCAATTCTTACATTTCTTGTAAAACTTCCTTGATGCAATTTGGAGAGAGCATTTTCTCACTATCTTCCTTCGACTTTTTACATCTATAGCATTTTCTTTTTCGATTCTCCAATGCAGCAACTCTTTGCATTAATTCTGATGACTTTTTCTGTTCTGTCTGGACATATGCCTTCATGCCTTCCAATATATTCTGTAAATCTTCATTCTTTGCCTCCAAGCCTATAATTTTCTTTTTATTTTCGTCAACTGTATTCTGTAAATCTTCATTCTTTGCCTCCAAGCCTATAATTTTCTTTTTATTTTCGTCAACTGTATTCTGTAATTCTTTAACGTTTGCTGAAAGTTTTTCGTTTTCTTTACTCAAACTGGCACACATGTTGATTATACTTGAGCAGTTTTTTTTCACGTCTTCGAAGTCCTTTTTTGCGCGCTTTGGTGCTTGAACATTGTGCGCCGATTCATTTTCATTGTTCGCCATTGTAGTGAGAGAACTCTAGTGAGAGTGAGAAACTGAGAGTGAGAGTGAGAGTGAGAGAGAGAGAGAGAGAGATTTATCTAATGAATTTATTTGATGAATTTGGTTAATTGCTAATAGTTATGGTTAACATAAATACTGCGGTTTTTTCCCTTGTAAATTCAAATGGAATTATTTTCGGTGCAAAAAATAAAATAAAAAAACTAAACTATGCAAGCAAAAACTAAACTATCAAAATTGGAAAATTACTTTTTTTTCTTTTTAATTTTTTATTTTCTTTGTGAAAATTTCTAGAAATTGAGGTTAAAATATGTGTCGAAATACTTATTTTGAAAATTACAATTCAAATTGGGAACTTACAAAATGGATGCCAAAATGTTTTTACACAAAATTCCCAATCCAACAAAATTAACTGAAATGAATGGTGACAATAAGACAGTTGTGTCTGCATTAGTAAAACCTTGAAACTGAAATAAGAAAGGAACACTATATATTGTTGACAGTTTATAAGTATCGCATCGCATCGATGTGAACAACACAATGCACACAAACATTTATACGTTAAAAAAATTTTCACGCTAGATAATTACCGCCCAAGTTTTAGCGCCCTCTATCCCAAGTTTTTCTCTTATGCAATTCAAAGCATTCTGACACATCTCCATCTCTATACGTTTTCGTTTTGAATAAGGCAATGACTTTCAATTCAGATGTGAATGAATTCGCAAAATAAATACGCTTTCCTACCAAAAAAAAATAATAATCTTCTCTTCCAAATAATAATAATAATAATTAATTTATTACACCACTTAAAGTAATTTAATTACGATTTTCCTCGTACGATTTGTTTATTACATTTTATTAGTTTGTTTTGCGCCAATATGAATTGCGACTTTATTCAATTTTATTCATGCTTTTCGTTTAGGAAACAAAAAAAAAAAACAAAGTGTAAAAAACAAAAAAAAAAAATTGAAAAACACGGAAAAATTATTGCTAGATTCAATTCATACATTTTTGTTTGTTTTTTTTTCTTTTCTACACTTAAAATACGAACAAATATCACGGTTTTTTGGTTGACTCATTGTGCTTGGCATTTCATAGGCCACAAGCTCTTCATTTATTCCGTCAGCACACTGTTTGTCATTCATCATTTTAATGTTTTTCTCTATTAGTAAATTTTTCAATAAAATTTATCTAAAAAAAAAACAACTGATTAGACATTCTCAATTCCTAAGGTTAAATTCCATTGCAACATGGAAGATGATGGTTTTCATTTTTTATTTATTATGTTATGTGTTTGTTTGTGTGTGTGTGTGTGTGTGTGTGTGTGTGTGTGTGTGTGTGTGTGTGTGTGTGTGTGTGTGTGTACGAAAAGGCGTTAATATCATTTTCAACGACACAACGGAAACCATTCATTTTCATTTTTCATTCTTGCTCTCCATTGCTCTGCTACTTGCATGCAAATTTTGAATGCTCCAAACTAGAAACTCAGATTGTTGGCATTGAGAGAACAGATTTTTTTTTCCAAACGACAAACATACAGATGGATAACGAGAGCACAAAAAAATAGTTTGAATTTTGTTGTTGATTTTAAACTGCCGCGTATTGCATTGAAAATATATGCTGCTGTAAATGTTAGTTTAGTGATTTAGTCAATGAGAGCCAAACATGGACATACAATATACGCACAATACATACAGTTACAATCTATTTAGTTTTTTAGTTTTTGTTTCTTTTTGTTTTCTTTCTTTTGTACGACACACAAAACACAAATAAAGTCTTGTGAAAATGTTATCTATTTGGGGGAATAAAAATGTCGAAATATGTATGAGCAAAATTCTGAAGAATGTTTATTATACTAGTTTAATAATAATAAAATATTTAAATAAAATGAGTGAATCAAGCAAAAAATCCAACGAGTTTGCAGACCACTCTTGTTAGTGTGCGTGTGTGTGTGTGTGTGTGTGTTTGTGTTTAGTTTTTTGCATCGCGCGCAAATTGAGACAAATTTTTTAAAATGTTTTTTTTTTTTCTTTTTATTCTTTTTGAATGGAAAGAAACTGATGCAAAAGGCAAAACCACAGAAAACCTCAAATCGCACTATTTTCATAAAATCGAACCGAAAATCGAACTATTCTCATGGAATCGAACCGAAAATCGAACTATTTTTATGAAATCGAACCTCAACTTCGAATTATTTTTATGAAATTAACATCAAAAATTGAACATTTTTAAATAAAAAAATGTGATAAACAAAATCTGTTTATTATATTGAATATTCTATCAATCGATTGGACCGCAAATATATTTACATGGAATAGTTTGTTAATATATCTTTAGTAGTACTATATATATTGTTCAGTTTTTATTCTTTCATTCGTTTTCGTACACTCAACACGATTCCAACAACAAAATACATGACAAGCATATCCGTTAACATATATTTTTTGCTGCACTATGTATATAGTATGTGATGAAACATATGAGCTATGTGAGAATGAGAGACTGTGTGAGAGAATAAGAGAGAGAGAGAGAGAGAGAGAGAGAGAGAGAGAGAAGAAAAGAATGAGAGGTGTGTGAGAGAGTGGAGAGAGAGAGAGAGAGAGAGAGAGAGAGAGAGAGAGAGAGAGAGAGAGAGAGAGATAGTTATTTTTTTAATGTGAGCAGCATTTATTCCGGCTGTATTGTTTTCTCTTCGAAAAGTGAACGAAAGGCCATGAGAAAGAGAGAGAAAGAGAGCGAAAGAGAGAGAGAGAGAGAGAGAGAGAGAGAGAGAGAGAGAGAGTGTAGTATGCAATCGAGCAAACGATTGAATGTGTGAGTGAGCGTTTCTTTGTATTTGCCATGTATTTTGTTGTTGGATTCATTTCGTATGTTCATACAAACGAAGTAAAAAAACTACCGAGCTTTCAAAATGTAAACAAATGATCTTAAAACGCACCAATGTATTTTGTTGTTGCATACGTTTTTGAGTGTTTGATATTGAGAATCGAATAAGAATACGAGAAAACACTTGAATGTGTGTGAGCGAGTGAGTGAGTGAATGATGTACGACGTATGGATATATGACGTATGAATATATTTGAGGTCCAATCGATTGATAGAATGCACATATAATCAATAGATGTTTTCAGACTCTTTTGCACATGTAATCGAGGAATTAATGTTGGATTGGAAATTGATTATTAAGATTTAGAATTGATTATTTAATTTCGTAATTGAGTGGATAGATAGATGGATGAACGGACGGAAGAATGAATATAAAAGAAGAGAAAAGAATGTATATGATTTCATGCAAATATTTCGATTTTTGTTTAGATTTCATGCAAATAGTTCGATTTTATTTAAATAACAAACATCTAGTGATACAAGTTAGTTCAAGTTGAACATTCAAACAGTGAAGTTATCTTTATTATCACATCATGCGGTTGAATACAATTCAAAAGGCTGAAATTTTAGCTAAATTGAATGATGGAGTGAATGGTAATCGTTTAGCAAAAGAATATGGCGTTGCTAAATCTACGATTTCATTATTAAAAAAACGTAAATATGATGAAATGCTGCAGCCCAGGAAAAGAAGTGGAACTTTTAATCAACCATCGAGTGCGAGCGAGAGTGATAATGAATCAAATCGATCAAACAATAGATCTAATGAGGACGAGATTGATGATGAAGTCGATGATAATTTTCATAGTGATGAGAGAGTTAAGAAAGAATCGCATGAATTGCCAATTTTCCGTCAACTCAAGCTGTATAAACCATCGACTGAAATGAATAAGAATGAACATGATGACTATGATACTACGACTGACGAATATGATGATGACGAGGAGGAGGAAGATGAGAGCGAGGAAGATGAAGAAGATGTCAATGAAATATGTAGGAAATTGCGACGCGTATGCGAAAATTTGTATGTTCCGACTCAATCATTGAGTGAAATGTTGAAATTATTTTCTAAATTACGGAGCGGTGGCTACATTGAGGAATCGTTATAAGAATAAAGTATACATTGAAAACTGTAACATATCATGAAAACAGATAAATAAAACAAACACGGTATTTTTTTCAACAAAAAAACAAATCTTTTCATTTCATATTTATGTGTATATATTATAAAGCAACCATATAGGTTTGATTTGAAACATTTTACTTTGAATTATAATACAGAGACTTTCATAATTTTAACTAAAATGTTACTCTTCTATGAAAATCAATGAAAACTGTCTTATTTTTGTATATAATTTACTATTTTTGCTTAAAATTATATGAAAATTTACGTTTCACCTAACAATAATTTTTCTCAATCTCACTAATTTCATGATGACCCCAAGCTAGCGTATCAATACCATTCGAACGAATAAGGTAACGCTTATCGTCGAACGGATTTAAAGCAATTTTTTTCTGTTTAATTGTGAATATTTGATGTGATTTCGAGCAAAGGTTATGCTGTTCACGTAAAATATTACAATTTTTCTCGATACAGTCAACATAATCGCTAAATGCAATTTTACGTTTCACTATATTCTTTTTGATACCTTTAGACTTTTTAATAACTTTAGATTTTTTATCGATGTTACAATTCTTTTCGATGCAGTCAACATAGTCACTATCTGTTATAACGCGAGGTGCGACAGCTCTTTCTGGACATTCACATTTTTCCATTTTAGCAGTAAACGGTAGTACAGCGTAGCATTTTGCACGTAGACCGACAAATTCTACTAAAATCTCTCCGTTTAATTCATCTTTGAAAAGACCGGGTACTTTTTTATTGCTTCGAGGTATTTGGAAAACATTGTTTTCCGTATAATCGCTTGTATCGTAGCGATTCAAGTGTTGCTTCATGTCATTATAGAAATCATCTGTTTGAACGGAAAGTATAAAAGAGTCGGTGTCTGTATAGGCAACCGTACAATTTTTTCCATATTTAGGTTTTAAAAAGT
>JAQOWM010000817.1:0-34262 GCA_029041755.1 Resseliella maxima | reverse complement strand
TACTTAGAAATAGTAGCACAACTTACTCTCATGGTTGGGTGAATTTCACATAGAAATTCTATGGATTGCAGGGGAGAGTCTCCTCAAGTTGTTGCTAGACATTGACATACAGATATCATCAGCTTACTCTCAATGGTTGGATTTGTGGTGGTAGAGAGTTCCCATACAGCTGAAGGCACAGATCCCAACGGCACAACCAATGGGTTAGTAGGCCAATGAAAACCCTATTCGATCATAGATCCGCTATAACGCAGTGGTACGCGAGAATACGACCTGGGCGTGGACTAACACACCCGCTCCGAGCAAAGCCTTGGTCTACAATGGTAGGGCTGAGTGTGATGTTCGACCCTTTATAAATTCGGAATTTTAAAAAAAATGAAAAATTGGATTATGGTTCGTTCCATCTACAGTACTTTGTGTGTGATACATTGAGTTGGGCAAATTGCATTGTCATGAATGAATTCACCACATGGTGAAATCAGCATGCATATTCATGTGTCATTCATAGGCATATGGACTGTCAACCGCAATGGATGGATTAAGTATATAAATTTAATTTAATTTTGAAAGAATTTTAAATAAATTGTTTAAAATTGAGGTTTATTGAATTATAAGCAAGATTAACCAGATACAGTTTCTTCGTATATTAATACATTGTGTGTGCTTTCGAGTTGTATCGAAACGACATCTGTCGCTCAATGCCGAAATAAATAAATTCTAAAATGTTGAAAAAAAATCTTTTTTCTTATTTCATTTATTAAATTGAATATTATAATGATATATAAATTTTCATATATAAATTCTTTTTAAAATATTAATAAAAAATAATAATAATAATACAACAAACAACAACAACAATCATTTAAAGACCATTAATGCCTTTCAGCGTCTGGTCTGTTTTGTAATGGTCGGCCAACAACAATTCTCCTCCAACATACCCTATCGAGAGCCAGGTCTTCAGTTTCCCTATTCCAGTCATACCCTCTTTCATTCAAATCATTTTTTACCGAATCCAAATATCGTCTTCGCGGCCTACCTCTACCTCTCGGTGCATTCACTTCAGCATTCAAAATTAACTTTGGCAAACGATACTCATTCATACGCTGTACATGACCAAACCATCTCAACCTAGACTTTCTTGCTACTTCATCAATCGAATCCACATTCAAATCTTCCCGTATTCTTTCATTCCTAATTCTATTTTCCCATTGATCCCTACGCGATACACCCGAAATCATACGCAACACTTTCATATCAGCTACTTCTAAATTATGAATTAAATTATTTGAATCGACCCAGCTCTCGCTGCCATACGTGATAGTTGGTCTGAAGATTGACCCATGAATCATCAACTTCGTCTCCTTACTCAACTCTCGCTTATTGAAAACATGTGACCTAAGTTGAGCAACAACTTTGTTACCATTCACTCTGCGATGTTCGAACTCCTTATCCAGTTTGCCATCTTCCGAAAAGATGCATCCTAGATATTTGAATTGCGACACCTGCTCAAGCACACCTCCATTCAACATACAATTTACTTGTTTCCTATCTTTCCCTATATGCATAACCTGTGTCTTTGAGCTGCTAATGGTCATTCCATAGTTCGTACAAGCCGCTTCTAAATCGCTAATGCTGTTTTGTAGCTCTTGTTCTGAGCCCCCAAACAATACTAGGTCATCCGCATATGCAAGAGCGGAGATAATGTTTCCCCCCAAAACTACGTTACCCCTCAGCTTAGCTGACTTGATCAATTTGTCCATATAAATTATAAATAGAAGCGGTGATATTGTACAGCCCTGTCGAAGACCATTTCGCACTTCAAACCATTCACTCAATTCCCCATCTACTCTCACAGCCGCTTCACAATATCTATACAAGCTCTTAATTGCACTCAGCAGGGAACCATTCACACCATATTCACCCAACACCGACCAGAGCTTATCTCTAGGTATGCAATCATACGCTTTTTGCAAATCAACAAAACATACATACATATCCTTGTTTCTCTCATGGAACTTCTCTATTAGTTGTCTCATGCAAAAAATTTGATCTTGACATCCGCGCATCGGTCTGAAGCCCGATTGGTTTTCATCCAAGAGCGATTCGACAATAGCTCTGGTACGTTTTTCTAAAATTGCACTATATACTTTTCCGACAACGCTCAATAAAGAAATTCCACGGTAGTTGTTACAATCCTTATTACTTCCTTTCTTATGGAGAGGAGAGATAACTGCACCACCCCATTCTTTCGGCACAACTGATGAATCCCACGCTAGATTGAACAACCGATGCAACCATCGAATCCCTACTGAACCACTGCAAATTAAATATTCGTTCCTAATCTCATCCACTCCTGCTGCTTTGCCCCAACTTAGTTTTCTAACCGCCAACTCTATCTCTCCTATGCTTATTTCTTCTTCTTCGACTTCATTCACACTTGCATTCGCGCTAACACTCAACTCTGTTCTATTATCAACATTCAGAAGTTCCTCAAAATATTCTCTCCAACGCTTCAACACATTCTTTCTACCAATCACTAACTCTCCTGCCTTATCTAAAACAGCACCTGGCGCTTGTTTCTTCCCACCGTTACGGATATTCTTAACCTTCGACCAGAAAACTTTATTCCTCTGTTGCCCTGCTTTTTCTAAATCTCTACCAAATTCCACCCATTCGCCCTCTTTCGCTACTCTCACCAACTCTTTCACTATCCTCTTCTGTTCCTTATACAATTCTAAATCCTCCTCAGTTCTACTTTGCATCCAACGCATACATCTCACTCTTTTCTCTTTCACTGCTTCCTGTATCTCATCATTCCACCAGTCCGTCTTCTTTTTACCATTCTTACCCACATACATTCCACAACATCCCTTTACCGCACTCAACATTGCATTCTTAAAATAATCCCATTCACTGTTGATATCCGACATCTCATTCAATTCAACTTGCGCAAATTTTTCCTCTAATCTAGCTACATATGCATTCACTACACTTTCATTCTTCAATTCATTAACTTTCACTCTATTAGTTGGTTTCCGATTTTTACTCGCTACCCCTTTTGGAATACGTAGTTTGCTTGCAACTAAGTAATGATCGGAATCCAAACCAAAACTTCTATACACACGCGTATCTATTATGGTTTTACGTAAACATTCATCCACAATAACGTAGTCGAGAAGAGATTTCTGATTCTGAGCAGGATTCTCCCAAGAATACATGTGAATATTCTTGTGCTTGAAGAAAGAATTTGTTATAATTAGGCCTGAACTCTGGCAGAAATCCAGCAATCTCTTTCCGTTACCGTTCGCTTCCATATTTTCTCCGAAATGACCCAAAATATTCGCAAAATTCTGATTATCTCTACCTACTCGAGCATTGAAATCTCCTAGCAAAATCACGTTTTCATTTCCCTTACGATAAACAATATCATTCAAATCACCATAAAAATCATTCATCTTTTCAGCATTCGTACCTTCACACGGGGAATACACACTCACAAAACGATACACTGCACCGCCTAACTTGATTGAAATCCACATTATTCTCTCATTTACGAATCTATGACACACAATTAACTGCTCTAAACTGTTATGAATTAGAAATCCTACGCCCCAATTTGCTCTACCATTCTTAACCCCTGACAAATACAAACGATAACTCCCTAATGTCTCTTCTACCTGACCTTTCACACGAACGTCGCTCAAAGCTAAGATATCTAAACCGAAATTATTTGCCCTATCGACTAATTCTCGCTTCTTCAACTCAAAACCCCCTCTCAAATTCATTGTTCCAATATTCAAAGCGGTCGTCAACTGTGGAGCTCCGGTCAATTCCCGGGGAGGACGAGCTCCGTGGCCTCCCCTCGTCCGAGGCCAACCATTACTGTTTCGAGCAAAAGTAGATTTAAGGTGAGGGACGTGCTAAGCCACACTGCACCCGAGAAAAATCACCAATAATTTTGCTGAACGAAACTGGCCATGGAAATCCATCGCTACCAATAAACAAAATAAAATGGAACGGACTCACCAAAAAAACCGTAAAATAGTCCAAATAAAGTGATGAGTTTTAATTACCGCGATCAAAATTTGCATTTTAATAAAAATAATTGTATTTAAAACCGATTGATAAAGTACCGTTTGATTAATTACGTTATTGAAAATTTATTAAACTTATAAAAGAAAATATGTTAATTATACGGCAAAAATTATTGCATCAATTATAAAATCGGAAAAGTATTCGGCAAAAATTAAACTTTAAATAAATAAACATCAAAATAAAATCTAAGCGTAACACTGTGATTTTACTGAACGCGCCAATCATATAATAATGAATAATATATAAAAATTAAATTGTTATCAAAGTACACAATACATACATACAGCTTGTGCTTTTTTAACTTTTTTCAATGGAGTGAAGTTAGTTTGCGAAAAAAAAGTACTCTGGACGAAACATGACGTTTAATGTCAAATTGTTATTTATATTGATGTAAACATTTAAATTAAATTTATATTGGTATATAATTCGTTCCTATATTTTACGCATTATAGCAAAATGGTAATGTTGAGCTTGGGATTTGCTCAATTCAACAAAAAAATTGTGCAAATATAACTGAAAAAAGATTGAAGACTTGTCAAAATCACCATAAAATTAATATTATTGAGAAAATGTATGAAGAAAGAAGAGTCAGAAAGGACGGTGATTAATCTGTTGATGACACGTCATTTGGACAAAAAATGCCTTGCAAACACATTGTTGTGAATATATACTATTTTTTTTTTTTAGTTTTTATTTTATTGGTGAATATAAATTTGAAACACAACAAAACGAACAATATATATGAACATTGTACAGTATGCTCTGTGCTGTGACACAAATTGTATGCAATTGTGTTTAGTAATTGCTGCAGTGAATTATAAGTAACAACGGAGCAAAAAATATCTCAAAGCAAAATGTTCGACTCTGTGAGTTGAATTGTATTGCTTTGCTTTGTACTGCTTTGTTCCACATACACTTCGTTTGTGCGTATATTTCATCGTTCTGCTGTTTCATATTTCTATTTAATCTCTCTATTTTTCGTCTATTTTTTATTGTCTTTTTGAATATTCTTCACGCAGAGGTCACAATTTAAATTAATAGCACATCGATATATTTAAAAAAAATTGATTATATGAAAGTATATGAGAAATTATAATATATATTGTATTTTTTTTGTATAATTCAGCATTTACAAAAAAAAGATACGTACTTCAAGTCCATCAATAAGCAATGAACAATCTAAAATACGAGCAATAAATAAATAAACTGAATTTGGTTTCGATTTGTTTCATTTTTTTTTATTTTTGATTTATTGGATTTTTCCGTTGTAATTTGACGAAGTTCGCCATGATTTAATTTTAAACAGAAAAAATATATGTGTATGTGTATGCGTGTATGTATGTTTTTTGGAAATGCCGCACAATTTAAAAATTAAATGTCATTTGGAAATCTTATTAGGAAATGAATTTTACTTTATTTACACATCTTTATTAAATATATACTTACCAGTAGAAAAAAAAATAATAATGGCTTTTTAATCATTTAAATCAGTCATCATTCTACTAATTTTCTTAAATACATTTTATGTTGATTAAAAATTACATAAATATACGATTCAATTTTTACAATTCGTTTACATAAATTTAATTTTCAATATTAATTATTCTAATTATTCTTGATTTAATTCAGAGAAGAGAAGGAAAAAAAAAACAACAACAATTGAAACATTTTTCATCTGAACTCACTGCTGAATGTAATAAACTTAACAAACAATTTTCAAAAAGAGAAATAATTACAAAAGAGATCACAAACTTTAAATAATTCAATAATATAAAAAATAGATCACAATTTGTTTGAAAAAAAAAAAATTTTAGTGAAAAAAAAAAAAAACACAATTATCGGAACATCATAAAAGCATTATCCAAATTCAGATGACTACGTTTTGGTATTTTGATTGTATCATGAATCTTTTTTAATTCATCTGCCTTTTTTTGTGATTTACCAAAAAAATGCCAAATATTCAATGATTCATCTCGGCCAGCTGTGGCAACTTTTGTCCCAGTTGGATCCCATAAAATGAAATAAACGGCATTTTTATGCGCTGATATATTGTCAACAATTCGATTCATTGATGCCATAACAAGTATATCGCTATGAGTAATGCCATTGATTTGATGCGAAAATGATACAATCAATTCAGCCGATAACGGATTAATTGACATGGCGCATAGCGTATACTGTGAATCAGTTCGACGATAATGTGCAATCGTTGTTTTTGTTTTCAAATCCAATAAATGTATCGATGCGGGTGATTTGTAGCCAATGAATAGATTTGTTTCAATCCATGGATGCCATGCAATATAATGTGCCTTCTTGTTGTTTAAATACATTTCATAGTTTTTATTATTTCGTAAAATCGTTAAGTTTCCCGCCAAATCCGTTATCGCAATAAATGTATTGTTTACTGAATATTTGATATTGCTTATTATTGCTTTATGACCATCATACCGATGTGTAGTTTCAAATGCTGGATATGTAACTACATACACTGTACCTAAAAAAAAAAAAAACAAAAAAAATAAGAATTTGTTAACATTTTCCATATTTTTTTTTGTTTTTTTTTTTTTATAATTCAACGATGAAAAATACCTGTCGACATGCCGCAAATGATATGTTTTTTTGTTGATTCCCATTCAACCGATCGAATTGATTCTAATGGTTGCTCTTTAAGAAATTTACATGCGATTTTTGTATAAATTGACATTTTATTGCTAACATCCCAAATTTGAATCAATGAACTGGTTATACTATTTACACCCAACTGGTTATACTATTTACACCCTCATGTCTTCTTATTATAAACAAAATTTCTTCAGTGCGATTAAGAACTTTATGTAAACAACATTATTTGAAACACGTTTTGTTATTGTGTTTGACAGCTGAGATTATAGTGTGTTCACTATACAAACCAACATGAAGTTGTTTCTCACGAAGCTGTCTGCTAGTATTGAAGCTTTTTTGTAATACACTATAGGCCCCCAGATGTCGCCTAATGCATCATAACATATTTATATAGCTGATTCGGATTAACCAACTAATTAACTGGTTTGTTTTGTATTTTTCAGCTGGTCTGGACTATATAAACATTTTTAATAAATTTCAGACGTGAATGCTGATCTATGCATGATTGGTGTTGGTTTTGTTTGGTTCATATAAGGTGAAGGAAAGATTAGTGGGTACCAGTGGATATTAACTCGATGCTGATCACTGGTATTATTCTTTATTTTGGTCCACGGTTGAAACTATTTAAGAATGTTGAATTGAAATTGTGGATCAGAATATTGGTCAATGTATTGAACTGCAGTTATTAATTGGAATAGGTACCATCTAATGGTTACCTTATACCATACCTCTACTTGTTTGAAGTGATGCATACTTCAACACCTTGATTGTCTTGTTAAATTATCGAGCTTTCTTGGTGTTGCAATTTTTATCACTTTAATGATCAACTAAAAACAAGTTTTAGGGAAAACTGGATTCGCAGACCAAGTAAAAAGTATTCTTTCGGATGATGCATGTTTCAATCCCTTGATTGTCTTGCTTGAAATCATTAAGCCTTCTTGGGATTACTATTCATATCATACAGAGGAGACTTAATTACATTTTCAGACCAAGTGATAGCGCAAACAAAACAGTACATTAATTAATAACTTAATTATTGATGACTAAACCCCTAGTTTGGAGTCTAGTTTGATTGAAAGTTACTTACATAAGTCACATATTGCTTGAATTGGGTCCGAATTTAGTTACATTGAAAGTGTAAAGAAAATTGTACAAAAATTCTACAAACCTTTGATATCATGGGTAAAAGTTGGAACAATAAACCAATCACTTAATCATTAATGACTAGACCCCTAGTTTGGAGTCTAGTTTGATTCCAAATTTGGTCTGGTCAAGACAACCAGTTCAAGATTGAACGGTCGAATGATTTCTTTCTTTCGATTATTGTCATTGATCACTGATGAGAATTAATTCGAAACCAGATTTGATTGACATGAATTATATATATATATTCAACATTTACATATTAATTTGTGATTAATGTAATGGTTACATTACAATTTATTTGAAATAACTTAATATTCACCTTTGAGATGTCAAGGTACATTTATGTTGAATTTCGCTTACTCACCTTTGGGTTTTTCGAAATTGTGAATTCAAATTTACAAATTCATACAGTGATCAAAAGATTTTCCATTCTTTATGGAATAAATTGAGTGTCAGTATTGAATTGAACTTGACCTATATGCCTGAAGTACACACACATGCAGTTGGCTTTTGTTTTAGGTGACTTTATTGCATACATATATTTAAATTAAATTAAATCATATCATTATTGAGCTGATTTCCTTTCTGCAATTGAATGCATTCCTCTTCAAGTAGTTTGGCAAATTCCTCAGCGTCTTCTTCATCGGAATCTAAAATAAAAAATAATAAAATTACATTAAAATTGGACAATTACATTAATGTCATAACTATATGCATCATGTTGAATCATATTTACCTTGTATTTCTATTGGGCTTTCATCCAGTGGTTCATTCTGGGTTATTGTTTCCTCTGACATCAATTGCCGTCTCACTCTTGATGGTTTTAGATTGGCGATTGGCTTACTGATCTGCTTCACTTTTAGACCAGCTTTTGACAAGTCTGTTGGACTGTCTGATGGCAATGCGTACCAGTATCCGGTTAGATCTACATTTGGTTGCAAATTTATGTGGTCACCCACCACATGCAATTTTGGTATAGTTGGTGTGTGTTCCTCCACATCTGAAAGTGTTTCACTGATGGATTTTATCCCATATTCCACACCTAAACAAATTAAATGGCTTCAATATACAACTTCTTTGATTGAATCATAAATAGCCATGCCATACTTACAGACTTTAATTGTCTTTTCGATTCTCGCTGCAATTTTTGCATACATGGTATCATTAGCACAAAATGTATGCTCAGGCAAAGCAATCGGTTGTTTAGCCGGCATAGTCTTCTGATTGTGATGGGCCATTTTGTGTCTTGCCAATGAATCGAATTCTTTGAAGTATTGTACTGGCTCACAGTTTTCACATATGAAATTCTAATGAAGAATTCACAATTAATTTAATACAATAATTTTATAGTAATGTTGTACTTACAGCCATTTGAAAGTTAGTGGTTGGAATTTATTTAAAAATTGGATTATGGTTCGTTCCATCTACAGTGCTTTGTGTGTGATACATTGAGTTGGGCAAATTGCATTGTCATGATTGAATTCACCACATGGTGAAATCAGCATGCATATTCATGTGTCATTCATAGGCATATGGACTGTCAACCGCAATGGATGGATTAAGTATATAAATTTAATTTTGAAAAATTTTAAATAAATTGTTTAAAATTGAGGTTCATTGAATTATAAACAAGATTAACCAACTAATTAACCGGTTTGTTTTGTATTTTCAGCTGGTCTGGACTATATAAACATTTTTTAATAATTTCAGACGTGAATGCTGATCTATGCATGGTTGGTGTTGGTTTTGTTTGGTTCATATAAAGTGAAGGAAAGATTAGTGGGTACCAGTGGATATTGACTCGATGCTGATCACTGGTATTATTCTTTATTTTGGTCCACGGTTGAAACTATTTATGAATGTTGAATTGAAATTGTGGATCAGAATATTGGTCAATGTATTGAACTACAGTTATTAATTGGAATAGGTACCATCTAATGGTTACCTTATACCATACCTCTACTTGTTTGAAGTGATGCATACTTCAACACCTTGATTGTCTTGTTAAATTATCGAGCTTTCTTGGTGTTGCAATTTTTATCACTTTAATGATCAACTAAAAACAAGTTTTAGGGGAAACTGGATTCGCAGACCAAGTAAAAAGTATTCTTTCGAATGATGCATTTTTCAATCCCTTGATTGTCTTGCTTGAAATCATTAAGCCTTCTTGGGATTACTATTCATATCATACAGAGGAGACTTAATTATATTTTCAGACCAAGTGATAGCGCAAACAAAACAGTACAGTTCGGCAATACCCCGGGAGTGGATCTCCACTCTCATCTATCACCAGATGAGAGTGCCACTATTACCTGGGACAACCAAGGCACTTTAGTCATTAGGCCATAGGGAAATAGTATGAATTAGGGCAAAAAGAACTTTCTGGATAGTTTTAAATTCCCCTGTTTTTATTGTAAATGTTTCCAGAAAGTAGTTAAACAGCTAGTTAGAAATCTGTCTGAAAAACATCAACATCCTGTCTAGCCTAAAAACTAGGCAGTATGCTGGTGCTGCATTGCTATATAGGTCTAGATAGCATGCAGTCACAGGGAAAATATCCGAAGTAGTCTGGATAGAACGAAACCAATCTCCAGGTAAGTTCTTCCAGATGAAAGTCCTTGTCTGCGCACTGATGATGGAAATAGTTATCATCCTATTTCCGAAACAAGGCATCACATAAACCCAAAGCAAATTCAAATTGCTATCAGTTACCAATAGGGAATTGTTGAGTTTGAATCCATTCCTTCAGAAGGATGCAAACTCAATAATACAAATAGGGTATTAGGAAATTTAGAATAAAAAGAAAGAGTGAAATCGATGAAACCGATGTCAAAATAACCATCATTTCACATAGAAATTCTATGGATTGCAGGGGAGAGTCTCCTCAAGTTGTTGCTAGACATTGACATACAGACATCATCAGCTTACTCTCAATGGTTGGATTTGTGGTGGTAGAGAGTTCCCATACAGCTGAAGGCACAGATCCCAACGGCACAACCAATGGTTTAAAAGGCCAATGAAAACCCTATTCGATCATAGATCCGCTATAACGCAGTGGTACGCGAGAATACGACCTGGGCGTGGACTAACACACCCGCTCCGAGCAAAGCCTTGGTCTACAATAGTAGGCTGAGTGTGATGTTCGACCCTTTATACAGCAAAAGAATGTTGGGAAGCTCTTCAAGAAATTCATTCAAAGGA
Organism: Resseliella maxima; assembly: GCA_029041755.1. Taxonomy (NCBI): domain Eukaryota; kingdom Metazoa; phylum Arthropoda; class Insecta; order Diptera; family Cecidomyiidae; genus Resseliella; species Resseliella maxima. The sequence continues at coordinate 23,198 of JAQOWM010000817.1, read as the reverse complement.
TACAATTACGAACAAAATTTCACTGTACAAACGAATCGCTTTACACAGAATGAGAGAAAATACGAGCATGGAAGAGCACCTAAACGAAATGCTAACACTTTTTCAAAAACTTTCGGATTTAGGTGCTCCAGCAGATGATGAGTGGAAAATAGGAATGATATTCACTTCATTACCTTCAATGTACTCAACTCTAATTACAGCACTTGAAGCTCGTGATGAGAAAGATTTAACATTAAGTCTCGTTCAAAGGAAATTACTGGACGAATTTCAACGTCAACAGCAAAACGATAAGAACGATTACGAAAATGATAAACTTATGAAAATTCAAGAGAAGAAGGGATGCAGCTTTTGTAATATGGACAACCACCAAATTGATAATTGTTTCAAAATTAAACAATTTAAACAATTTCAAAAGTTTCAAGAATTCATAAAAAGGGAAAAAGATGAAAAACAAAAGGTTAATGAGATAAATCAAGAAAATCATTTTAAAGAAGAAGAAAGTGAAGGGGATGAAACGATTTTCTCAATCAGTTCAAACATTACGAATAATTCAAAATTTGGTGATAAAACTCAAGAAATAACAAAATATTCCTTATACAAAGAAATTTTAAATTTTGAAATGAACGACGGAAATACTTTAAAACAAGTGAGAAAACTGAACAAATTATTCGACAAAACAAGTAAATTGGGAGAAACAATAAGTGACGATTTTAAATCATCTATTCTTTTAAATGCACTACCACCTGGTTATTCGAGAAAAATTTGTGAATTAGAAACAATTAGAGATTTAAATTGGAATAGAACAAAGAAGAAAATTTTAGAAATTGAGAAAGAAAAATCATATATAATTTAAATACAAGGAAGGAGACAAATTGAAATTTAAAGAATTCTCATCTATTTTTGATCAAATAGAAACTTAGGGAGTTTGAAATAGTAATAAACAAAAATAAATTTTAACAAAGAAGGGTATTTAAATGTAAAACTACTGGATTTCTCGAATTAGAGGAGTTGTGTTGAAATATATAATTCAAGAAATCTAGTTATCTATGAAAAATATTATGTGACAATAAATTTAAAAGAAAATGTTCATTCGATTGAATCACTTTAAACTATTAACTTGTGTTTCTACTTCAATTCTTCCAACATATATATTATGCAACTCATATGTCATAGTAAATCGCTAATCTTATTTGTTTCAGGGACGAAATAAAAATAATAATTGCAAAGATTAAATCTCATCTCAATGATACTGCTTCTGGTGGTCTTAATCATACTGACGGTCAACAATCTACTTAAAAATTACCTTTTACTTTATTCTGAACAATAATAAAGATCAATATTCAGATTTAATAAATATAATTTTACAACTTTTTACATATTTGGTTTTCGAGTTAAAATTTGTTAATTTAATATCAAAACTCACTGAAGATCTAAACAAATAAACGGTTAAAACGTTTTTTTTTAACATTACAATACTTACAAAAATATTTAAAAATAAGTTATACAGATCGATAGAAGTTGATTTAAAAGTGATATTCTTTGGAACGTATCGCTGTACCGCAAATGTAAATGTTTATATCAATATAAATTGATTTACCATTCATAGGTAAAGCCAATGCGTCTTGCTTGTTTACAAGATCATAACAATGCTGTACTTAAGCTTTTTTTGAGTGATTCTATGGTAATTGCTTTTCGAAAATAGAGGATTTAATACAATGAATTCATAAAACGTGAATTAAAATGACATATTTAATTATACGACATAATTGTACGTATTGTGTACGACATAATTGTTTTAATCGAATGTTTATGTCGATTGCAGTTGAATGATATAACAAAAGACGACACACCGAATGAGAGAAAAAAAAGAAAACGTAAAAAACAGACATTGAATGAGCAAATTATAGTGGATGTATGCTGTGCTGATTCCATATCGATTCATTGAAATCGACCTTTTATTCATGAATTTTCATCGTTAAAACGATCCGGTATGAATTGATCAGGATTTTCTTAGTACTTTTACTACGTCATGATGCAATGCCATCACTGGAATGAACACCTCAACACCTTTTTCATTGATTTTATCGGTTTCAGGGATTTTGTAGTCTTTTACACATGTTCGATTTAGTAATGGTAAAGTGGGATAAATTTGTAGGGTTTCTGGAAATTGGAGAACAATTTAAAAAAAAAGTTGAAAAAAATGAAACGAAACAAACAATAAATTTTATTGAATAAAAACCAACCTTCAATGCATGATTCCAAATACTTCATTTCCATTGCTGAGTCATAGGTAATTTGTCCGTTATGCTTCTCAAGAATTCGATCAATTTCATTGTAAACTTTTGCTTGAATTTCCGGATGTTTGGCCAATTCATACAAACAGAACACACGACAATGTAGTTGATGATGTTTCAAAACCAGCGGCAAAAAATAAAAAGGTTTGCGCGGCCATTTCATTCAAATCCAATGTTTTATGATTTTCATCAATTTTACAGCAAAAAAAAATAGAGCGAATCCATACCGAGTAGTATCGAATCGAATGTTTTCTGAATTAATCTAAATTTTTAATGAATTTGAGATTTAATCGAACGAACTCAAACGAACTCGAACAATGCAATTTTCATCTCGAACAACTCGAACCGAACACGAACGAACACGAACATCAAATTTGGAATATTTTCGAACTCGAACTGTCCGAGTTCGGTTCGTGAACAGCTCTAGTATCGATTACATGCACACGCGTTTCAAGTATAATTAATAGATCAAATTTTAGTGAAGCAAATACAAAGTTGAGAATAGAATTAAATTGTACGACAAAAAAATATATAGATGATTTTTGAATTGCGTACATACAGAGAAATACAAACACACAAAAAAAAAAACAATTTGCAATGAAAAAATTTTAAAAATTAATTTCAAAAAGAGTAGATATCAAGTTACACACATTACAGAAAAAGTAGAGAAAATCAAAGCAAAACAATTTAGATTACACAACAGAGTAATTGTTTGCATTTGCGTTATTTGGATAAAATTCAGTTTTTTTTGTTCGATTTTGGTTTTGATGTTCGATTTTGGTTTCCAAACAATTTAAGACGCAATGATAACAACAAGACGCAGTGATAACAACAAGACGCAGTGATAACAAAAACAAAGACGGCCAGACATTTTTTTTTATTATCTTACCTTCGATTCGGCTCGATTCAATTCGTTTCATTTATTTTATAATCTATAAATTATAGGCATTAAAAGTGAGCGTTTTTTTTATTTAGAACATAATTTATTCAAAAGAGAAAATGAAAATAAATCTTAATTATTCAAACTATTGTCGATCGTGTTGTTGCGTTCATCGGAAACGGTATCTCATTTTATTCACTTGGAGGAATATGAGATTTGAGATGTTGATGTGTGCGTTTACCAAACTAACATGATTATCAATAGTGATACCAGATGCTTCATGAGCAGCCCTTGAAATTTGTCCAGCATCATTTAATTGCCCAATTATCATCTTGTACCTACCTTTTGAAGCTGAAGAAACCAAACATGGCCGTTAAAAAATGGCAGTTGAAACGTTGAGAATAAATTCTTGACTTCATTGCATCGTTGACAAAAGTGATACTTTAATCCGTTCGATTAGGCCAGGATTACAACAACAATATGATTCTGTTTTGCGCACAACGTATTAAAGTTCCGCTCTTCACAACGTTTCGTTGAAGTCCGGAATTTATGTTCAACGGTCAATTCGCATAGCATTTCACTTACAAATCAAAAGTGAAGATGTTTCAATAGGGTTAGGCTGGAATCGATGTGTCGCTTCGTACTTATCAACATGTTTACGCAGTAATTTCTGTTTTAGGACAAAACAGTTGAGCATGCTTATAAGCAAGTTTGGAGCAAGTTCATTGGAGCCTTTTAGAATGCGTAACAATCTCTCGCTTTCATCGTATATATCATAGATCTTCTGTTCATCAAAAGCCATTGTACCTATGTGATGACGAAAGCATTTTCATTTGTTTGACATAAAAACATTTAAATATTTGGACAACATACTAGACAAACACAAACTTTCCCCATCACCTGTCACATGTTTTTCATGCTTCACAGATAGAATTTCGTTCTTTATCGGTGGAATTTCCTCTAAAATTGAATAAAATATCTTGTTAACTACTTATAGTAGAAATTTGAATATATAAATATCAAACCAAAATTGAACTATTCTAATTACCAGATATAGTTGGATTGCCACACAAATAAGCGCTATAATTCCTATTTTGATTCATCCTTGTAGATCTGTCCGAAAATGAAGATGATGTGGTCTTTCAATAGATAAAATATGCGCTCTAATGACCGGATGTCACAACTCACTGCAAACAATCTGTAAGTGGAAAACAAAAAATTAAGTGAGAAGAAAAAAAATCGACGTATAGATTCGGCTGAAGTGTAAGTTTATGTCGAATAATAAAGTCGAAAATCTATTTTTTAAGATGAAAAAACTAGCAAAATGTAATTAATTAATTAATTCATTCAATGTTCTATGATTGACAATTGATAAGTTGAAATTTGTTTATTCAAGTGAAAGTATGAGAGAAAATATCAACGCAAATGGAACTTTTTCATGATATTCAAATTGACTAAGCAATTACAGTGCGTTTCACGATAGAAATACCAGCATAACATAAATAAAAAACAAAATTTTCACAAAATTGTCTTTATGGACATTTTATTTGGACTTTTATCTCGTACGCCAACAACTCAATACTTTATCCATTCGCCTTGTTTCTCGATTACACGGGCACAACGTGAAGGCATACTTTGGCTCAAATTTTTAGCATATTCTTTGGAAAAACTGTTCCACTGGCGAGTTATGAAAGAACTGAGCTGCTTCAAATTGCTGAAACGTTTGCCTTTGAGTCTCCCCTTGATGACTGACCAGACGTTTTCGATCGGATTGCAATCTGGTGATTGTGGCGGCCATTCCATTTGATCGATGCCATTTTCCTCTTTCCAAGCGTTACAGAGACGACTCTTGTGTTTTGGATCGTTGTCCTCTAATAGCAGCCATTTCGAATTGTCGTTGCCATAGAACTTCTTGGCGGTGGGTAACAGTGTCGATTTGTACAGAGCGCAAATCCTCTCTGCGTTTAGTATGCCTGTGAACACCGTCAAATTTCCGAAACCCGCTTCACAGAAGGCTCCATAAACATGCACTTTCTGAGGATGTTTAACAGTGTGAACGACCACTCTATTTTCGGCTGTGGACCAGGCATGAGTTAGGCTATTCACCAGCCAAAAGGAAGTTTCATCTGTATAAACCACTTTGCTCCAATCGGTTGTTATATTTTCGTTTGCCCAACGCAGTCGTTTTTCGATATGAATTTGTGACAAAAGTGGTTTTTTGATTGTGGAACGATAATGAACGGCTACCGCTTGCAATCTCCTCTGGATTGTCGACCTTGAAACCTCAATTCCAAGACGCGATAGTCGTTCTACGCTTTGATATAGCGACATACCTGGATTTTGCTCGAATGCTTTGACAATCCGCTTATCCTCTTTGGACGTGGATGCTCGGTTTGGCTTCACATTGGGCTGGTCGTTCACATTTTTTTCACGTTTATACTGCTCAATCTACTTGTTAACGAACCTTTTCGTCTTTTTTAAGTATTTGGCAGTCGATGCAACTGATAGTTTCGGTCCTTTCGGGTGCAAATGCAGGAACACTGCTTCAAAACGCTTAGAAAAATATTCCGAATTCATGTTTTTTGCGCAAAACCAAACACTATACTGACATGACAGCTGTCAATGTCAGTTGGCGTACGAGGCTAAGGTCCCATCTGGCCACACCAAAAATATCTTTTGGATATTTAAATGTTTTGGCCGGAACCAGGAGGTATTTCTATCGTGGAACGCACTGTATAATCATTCTTTATCTCAATATTTTCATGGTTCCTTCACTAGATTGAGACTCTTTTTTCACAGGATTTGCATGGTTTTTCTATTCAATTTCAACAGATACACAATTTCTTATTATTCCCAAAAATTAAAGTAACAAATTTCTTTGAACATTGAAAATACAACCAATAAACTAACTTTTTCGCTCCGAGAAAATTAGCCAATGTTTACAATATCAAAGTGCTCGAAATGACAGTTGACAACTAGAATGAATGTGAACACTGTTAAAAGAATACGTATAACAAACGTGCACTTTGTACGATTTACGTTCAAATAGAGATTCATACTTGCGCAGTATAAATTTCTCCTCAAATACAATGCATGAAGATAGTTGGCAACAACTCCCGGTGGCGCCCGGTTGCCAGCTGTACCCTATTAATAAAACTAAATATATATTTCATGAAAAAAAAACAAGAAAAAAAATTCAAAGCAAATGAAATCGTAAGAAAAAAAAAATCATGAAAAAAAAAAATCAATAAGAAAATTTTTGTTAAAAGAATCGTAACCACCACATTCCTATATTCAAACAGAATACAAAATCTGTGTAGACTTACTGTTTGAAATGTCACTTTAATTTTTATTTTATTATCTTTATAGTTTTTTTCTTTTTTTTTTGTGAAGAATTTTTTTTCTCAATTGCGTTCTATTTATAAACAATACAAATGCATTTATCTAAGGCCTTTGTGAGTTGTAAGCAACAAGCGAGGGGAAATCGCAATTACGATGCAATTTTGTACACAAGAAACAGAAGGACACGAAGATTGATAGAACGGAGTTTGATAGAACGAGTGATAGATCGAGAGAGGCACAGAGGCACGGAGAGGCCCAGAGAAAGGGGGCACAGAGGCACGGAGGGGCGCAGAGGGGCACGAAGGGCACAGAGACAGGGGGGCACAGAGGGGCACAGAGGGGCACAGAGGCACGGGGAGACAAAGAAGTGTTTAAATGCAATTTTGCTTTCAATACACGATCCGTCTACTAAATACGGGAAGCGTATTAAGACATCTTAACTGGTTTTTCTAATAATCAAACCTCATTATGTGCCTTCAATTTTTGCTAATTTTGTTACAAAATAATAGAATAATAGAATAATATTATAATTATTGAAACGTGGTACTAAACAAATTTTTCTTGTATAAATTAATCGATTTTGATTAGAGAGAAAGAGATGTGAACAAAATTGTGAAACGATATGGGCGTAAATCCAAATACATAAACAGTTTTTGTTGTCGAGTGGCTCATTCTTTTATCATCTTTTTTTGTTCAAACGTATGATGATAAGAACCAAACGATACTACATATAACGTACAGTGTATGACCGTATCATACGTATGTCCAAATTCAGACGGATATGTGTGGTTGAATGATAATTTGCTTCGTTGTAGAAAAAAAGTGTTTTGTTTTTATGTCGTTACCACGTTGAGTCGTTACAAACATCGTGAGTATGTGTTAAGTTGCTGCTAGTTTTCATTGTGTGTACAAGTGACAGGTATGAATCATACCGAGTGCTGTAGTTGTCGCATTGCGTGTGCCACAAAATTTAATCTGATTTCCCAAATAAAATGACATGTCTTGTTCAATGCTGTAGTTTAACGTTTTTCTTTCGATCTAATCAAGTGAAGGGAAGTCAAAGTGCAGAGAGAAAAAAAAACACATTGTTTGCTCTCACCAGAAAATGAAGCATCGAATGCAAAATGCAATGTAATCTGCAGCTATACGAGGAGAGAGAGAGAGAGAGAGAGAGAGAGAGAGAGAGAGAGAGAGAGAAATGTTAACGCTAGTAAAATTGGCCGCGAGATGAGAATTTCAAGGCATAGAAAAACGACCATTGAAACTATAGAAAGGGCGTCGAAAGAAAAAAGTTCAAACATTGTTTCATTGATAAGTTGAGTAGATGATTCGTTTCGACTAAAGGGCTTACATATCCAAATATGTACAATTGTACAATCACTTGAAAAACTTCAAAGTATGTATGAGAAAGAGAACGAAACAGAGAAATAGCAATCGGCAAGTACGGCAGCGGCTGCCTATTTTTTCCCGTTGCAATCGATACGTTTTGTATGAGTGCGCGCGTTCGGTTCATTCATTTCTCAAAATGAAATTCCGCCGCCAAATATGGACTAAAATGATTTTTTTTATCTCTCTTTTTCAATTCGTTTGTAAGCGATTCATGTGCGATGTGAATGTTTGTAATATTGATTGTATGTGTCAAAAGCGTGCTACTCATTGAAGACCCAATGAAGCTTTTGTGGTTCACTTTGGCAAAGCAACTGATTAAAAATGTAAGAAAAAATACACTCTCTGTGGCTTAAGTCAATGAACTGCTTACGATGCGTGGATGACCAGAGTGATAAATGGCAATTGGTTCAGTATTTGGGTCGGTTGACCGACTGATTATGATTGACCGTTGTGCCGTTGGCTCAATTTTGTGCTTTAGCGTGCTGTCTTGAATTTCAGTTTAGATCCGATCCGATCCGATTCAATCCGATACTCATTGAAAACGTGTTCAAATGTGAGAAATTTACCATTTTTTGCTCTTCAAGCGGAGGCTTACATTGCAATGTGTAATGTGATTACATATGTTTGAATTTATTTATACAAATCTAACGGATTTCATGAGTTTTGCTTAGACAAAGGAAATACAGACGGAGTCGAGAAGCCGATGACGTGACGAGATTGAAAATCTCTCAAACTGCGCCAGTTAATTATTTAAACTAATATTATTGTTTTTTTGTTTCGTTTCTCTGTTTCTATTTCTTGAAATGCTAAATGCTAATTGCTAATTCAAGAACTGTGTGAGAGTTTTTAATAGAAGAACCCAAAAAGAAAAATTCTATTAAAACAAAAGACAGATGAATATTTGAAATGATATTCGCTCGGTTTTGACTTAACGCAAAACTATACGCAATTCAAAATCGGTATAATTTATGAATATGACAATTACGTGTCAGCGTTCTTTTTTTTTCTTTCTTTCATTCTTCTTTTTTTCTTGTTTTCTTGTTTTCATTGCAATTAATCTACCGTTATCTACTAATAACACACTCACTTATTCACTCTTGTTCTCTTACGATTTTTCTGCAATTTTCCCATCAATTTTCCCATCAATTTTCAGTCTCGTCGCGTACAATTCCTATGATTTGTTGGCACATTATGTGGCTAAATCAAAATCAACTACGAAAGCGCTACAGTGATCATGTTGAGAACCTATAAATAAGACTTAATGGACGTAAACTCTTTTCAGAATTACATACATGCAATTTGACTTGACCCAATGATTCAGTGATATGCAGAAGATCTGGATTATTGATGAAACCTAAAAATTTTTGAAATTTGGTGGCCAATCTCCGGTCAATGCATACTTTATACATTGGATAACCTTTATACCATTTTGACCCAAAATTAATGCCATGTTGGCCCAAAAATGTTATTTCGTATTACAAATAGAATTAGAATTTCAGAAATCTTAAGCTAAGATGAAAACTTATCTAATTAAAATCGAATGACAGCTTCAGGATCATGAATAATTTGATTTGAATTCGAAATAAAACGAAAAATAATCAAACATGTTCATCTTAGGCATCCACACCAAAATTGCGAATACCGCGAATGATTAATCCATCTAGCATTGACATTGTAATGGTTGTTAGAACATTTCGGTTTTACATTTACTTGGAAAAAATAGGATCAAAATCCATGGAAATTGACGTATTTCATATCCAATTGCAATATGACCGTCGTTGCAGACATTTTTTTTGCAATATAATTAAATTTGGATGTCAAGTTTGCCGCTAATACTATATCCACATACATAGACAAATACACTTACACATATACATCAATAGCTGTGTTTGAATAAAATCGAATAAAATTACAATTTTTTTCTGTCTCTATTGGTTCAAACAAATGAAATCCATGAAGATGTAAAGTTATTGACATACAACATATTTTTGGAATCATTTATTCGAATATATTCTAGGACAAGCTAACGATAGTGATGCGCCATCTATGATTTGGAATGGTAGATGCTTGAAATTGAACTGATATTTAAATTACGTTTCTGACTACAGTTTTCAATAATTTATTAAGTTTTGAATGTTTTTTTTTTCAAGACAAAAAAAAATTGAGACTTTTCAAAGTATTCGAAAATCACAAAAATAATTAAGTCCATTCAAATTATACATTGTGTCGCTGAACAACGCAGTAAAAAATGAAATTCCTTAATCTATCCTTCATCAATAATCTTATTTATATAGATATATATATTTAGCAAATAAAGAATATTTTCATATAATATAAGTCAATAATAAAAAAATTTAATTAATAAAATAAAAACAAATAAAATTAGATAGAGTTAGTGTTCTATTCCACTTCCGAAGCAAAATGTTCGATAGACACCATCTGTATATCAATAGCCGCAATCCGTATGATGTTTATTTGTGTTCGCCATTTTGAAACTCTATTTCAATCATTTTCTCTTGCAAACAGTCTGCTCTGAAGTATGAACACGCATTTCTACGTCTAGAAACGAAGTTATTGCTGAAATCTACTAGTTTCATAATTTTGATGGTCTGAAGTTATTTGCATTAACTGACAAAAAGTTTTTATATTGTGATCCATCAAATGTAAACAATGTGAATTGATAATAAATTAAAAGAAACGAAAGAAATATTTTGCACAAACTTTATTTAACCAAACATTTTATTGTATCGACAGCTGCTTAATTTTGTTGCATTGTGAATGTCGACTAAATGACATTTTTATTGTGTTTTCAAGTTAGTTTTACCGATAAAAAATTGATTGCTGGTCTCAATTTGCGCTCATACTAGTTTAAAATGTCAGGTAACAACTTCATAATGTTTGAGAAACAAATGTTTCTTATTTAAAATTACAGTGTTCAAGCTATTTAAAAGTATTTTGTCTGTTGGATGACCTCAAATATGATCCAATGCTATACAATTTTTTAGCTTAGATTTTATTGACTTTGACGATATAAAATGATGAAATACTGTCACTTTAACCACATCGCAATGTTTTATGTTATTTTATTGAAAGAAAAATATTTATTTCCATTACTTATTTTAAATTTTCAAATAGTGTTAACGAAGAGGCTGGTGAAAATTGTGGCCAGGCCAGATTATAATGAAGCGGAACAAACTTCATCTGATCATCATGAATTTATTACATCAGCTGATGAATTGAACGACGAAGATGGTACGATTGGTTACTTTGAAAATTATGAAATGCATGAAAATGAAAGAGATGATGAGGAAGCATATTTTGTGGAATATGTAACCGAAGATGATGAACATTTAATTACTGATGAACAAAATGAGACGGAATTTGATGTTGAACAATTTACGGAATATGTAGAAGACGATGAATTGTACAACTGTAATTTATGTGGAATGAATTTCAAATCTATCACTGAACACGTTGAAAAATATCATTCTGGGCAAGAGGTGTTGATTGATATCTTGGAAAAAAGCGGATCGGCCATTAAAACTGAATCTGTGGACCCGTTGGATGAGGGAGACAATGAAGATGCTGAAGATGATGAAGAAAATAGCATGATCACTAGCTCCGATTACGATGGCGAACTAATTGTGTATGGAAATAAATCTCATAAAAATGATCACAATATCATTGATGACCTAAATAATGGGAATGACCAACAGGTAGTGTACACATATGATGGAGCAACTGGGTCTATTACAAGAGCTAAATGCAATCAAGTGACAAAATCAAATGTAAGACATAATTTGGTATTATTTTCATTGTTTATTGTATTTACCATCATATATTTATTTCGTCTTAAATGTACTAAAATAATTTCATTTCAGAATTTAAACAGAACGGTCTTCACGACGCAGAAAGCGTTGAATATGCATAAAACACCAAACAGATTGCAAAAACGGGCAGTCAAACCAGCAAGCAAGACGAGCGGAAAACCTCAGCAAGATACACAATTTAACGATACTGCAAAATCAAATCATATCTGTTTGCATTGTAACACGACGTTTCAATCAGCAAAGAGTCTTAAGTAATGGCAATTGTTTATACATTATTTGGACATGGATATAAATGAAATATTCATTTTATTTTTCAGATTACATGCTCGAATGCATTTGCCAGTGAAATCGAAAACAATTGATGAAGCAACTGAACAAGAAAGTGACAATGCTCTAATGGGAGAACAAGACCAACAGCGTGAAAAGTTTTTTTGTGCGATTTGTGGCAAACACTATGATAAAACGTTTGAACAAGTTCATGTACAAATGCACAACGGCGAAGAAAAATTCAATTGCCAAATTTGCAACAAAGTATTTGCAAATGAAGAAAGCATTAACATGCATTTGAAAGCTCACAAAGATAATAAGCAACGTGATGTAAATTTTTTTATCTGCCTAAAGAATTCATTCCTTATTTAACTAATAATAATACTATTTTGATAGATCAAAACGAAAGCCGAATTGAACAATGTCAAACTACCATATGCGTGTCAATTTTGTAAGAAGGAATTTGCTCGGCCACATGAAAAAGTAAAACATGAACGAGTTCATACAGGTATTATTTTGCTTATAAAAGATTCATAACAAATATTTCTTTATAATCTGTACTAATTGTTATTTTCAGGTGAAAAACCATACGAATGTGAATTGTGTGGAAAGTGCTTCAGAGTCTCATACTGTTTAACAATTCATATGCGAACTCATACAGATGCTCGACCTTACGTGTGTCCTATGTGTAATAAAAGGTAATTATGGAATTTGAAAAAAGGATGAAAATCAAGTTATCATCAATGCAAGAATGCAGTTTGATGTATGAAAGAAAGAATACAATTTATATTGGCGATAAATGACAAAAGATGGCGTTACGATCTGCATGATGCCAATTTTTTTACAGTTCGCTAAAACATGAATTTCCATCATTTGAATATATAAGATTATCGCAAAACATCTATACATGTGTCTATTGAAAGGAGAGCTGGTTAGCACTCCCCTTGACAAGGATGGAACATGAAACGGTCGAATGGCACTGTTAAATATTCGACCAACATTTTTTTCAGTTCTCACAACAGTATATATTTAACTAAAAAATTAAAAACATTTTTCAGATTCAAAGCACAGTCAGTTTATAATCATCATTTGTTGACACATTCAGATGAGCGCAACTATAAATGTCCGTATTGTCCAAAAACATTCAAAACATCGGTGCAATTGTCTGGTCACAAGAATAGTCACACAAAACCATTCACATGTACAGAATGTAATCGACCATTTGGATCATTGTATGCAGTTCGTGCGCACATGGAAAGTCACAAACGACCAAACCATAATTTGAAGCATATTTGTGATATTTGCGGCGCGAAATATGCTCGCCGATTTGCGCTTAACGATCACATGAAAGAACAACACAAAGATGTACAATTGGTACAAATTGTTGAAGTAAATATATTTAGTGAAAAAATATTCAAATTCGAATATAAATTTAAGAAATTCTTGGAAAAATATGTAACGAAATTACAAATTACAGTCAAGCAGTGGGAGAAAGCAACAAGCGAAGAGAGCAAAAAGGGTGAAACAAATCGATATACTGGAAGAGGACGGGACTCAAGAGTTGGAAACAGGCGGAGAACTAATATTACCAAATATGGTCGAACAGGAGGTATTGTTTTCATTTTTCATTTCTGAAAATTCACTTGAACTTAATCAAACAAAACATTTTAATGGCTTTCATTTTAGATAACAATAAGCGAAATCGAACATTTCGATAACGAAGAAGAAGTAGTTGAAATGGACGAATGGCTTAAATAAAATGGAATTATAAAAATTAAATGTAGCTTTGGTTGTCCTATATCCTTCCAAATCTATGCAACTTATAGAGGTATATCAATTGATTTAAATGAATACTATTAAAAATGTGAGTAGACATTATTCTTTTAAAAAAAATTTCATACCATTTCTTCACACTAGAATTTGTGATTGTCATGAATAAGAAATTCCGCCTTCCTTACATAAATCAATGACTCATGGCAATTTTTAACATTTTATCATTGAATTAAATTTACTTTTTTTGAAAGTTGAAAGAAATTTCAATAATATTCATCATTTTTATTTTACATCAACAGATCTTGATCCGGTCTCGAAGAAATAAATAAAAATTATCCTGATACAATAAGCTCAGCCAATGTTAATCAACGATCTGGGCGTGGCAGTGTTTAATTGCTTTTATAAATCGTTGTATTTTTGGAATCAATGATGTAAATTAAATTGTTCGAAAAGAAAATATATATATATTTTTCTACGGCCGGAGATTTATTTATCTTCAAATATTTTGATATTTTTAGGTGAAAACATTTAAATTTTAATGTTACCCATAAAAAGTATAAATCAGGCCTTTTGTCATTAAAAAGAATTTCAATTCTGTAATTGAAAAATAAAATTGCTTGATGAAATTATTTATATGAATTTAGTGATTGAATTATCGAATAAAAAAGCATTTAAAATGAAGAAATTGTTTTGATTAATTCTATTGCACGATGATAAAAAAGATTTACTTTGAATAAATTTACCCACCAGATGGTGTTGACGCCATTTGTGTTTTTATTCAAATAAATTTTGACAAATGTTCGGCTTTTATGCGTGAAGCAACATCATTGATATTAGTTTCGTTCTTTCTCGTTCGACAGTCAACTAAACATGCAGCAAAAGGTACATGTTAACAGGCAAATAAAACGTTTTTTATGAAAAATTTCATATAAACTTATTTTTTTTTTTATTGTTTTTCCAGAAAAGAGAACCTTTGCAGGCCGTGCAAGTCTTTGGCAAAAAGGTGAGCCGACGAAATACTATATTTTTAGCATTAAAAGCGATGTCATAAATAGCATTATTTAAGATACAACACGTGGAAATCAGTGAACATACATTTGAATACGCATGATGTCGTATTTTCCAAAGTGAAATAATGTCCATGAAGGAAAATATATGTTATTCTTGCAATGAAAGACAAGTTTCAATTCAATTGAGGTGGTTAATTTTTTTCTAGTGAAAAATACGTTACTGTAATTATTGAACAAAATGGACGTTTGAGGTTATGTTAAATACCAGATTATCGTCTGTGTCAAATGATATGAAGATCTGATGAACTTCATATTTTTGACTAATAAAAAAACAGAAAAAGTCCTTCATTTTTTATGTAATATTAAGAATTTTTGTTTTAATTTCAGAAAACCGCTACGGCTGTCGCTCATTGTAAACGTGGTAAGGGATAGGGGCTGAGAACCCTTTATGAATATATATATTCAGTAGATATTCAGAATATTCACGCAGTATTTAAATATTTTTGAGATATTTCCTAGATTCAAAAATACACACCATATCATACATATTTAAAATATCTAGTGAATATTCAATTAATTTTTATCAATAAATTAGCATTTATGAATATATTGTTGATGGCAAAATAAGTATTGATTGAAATTGAGAATTGATAGCTGAGATCAAGTCAACATTCAACATGGCGACATTGTCGACACAATTACATCATGGAAAGAGAGAAGAAGAGAACAGCATATTCTAAACAGGTGAGTATTTTTTCTTTCCATTATAATGGAATGTAAATATATATATTTACATCATTTACGCATTTCATTTCATGGTGTACCGTTTGTAAAATATTGTTTGCATTGTAACACAAACGATAGTCTATGTAATGGTAAGAGAAAATGGGGAATATGAATATCTCCTACGCACTGAAGTGCGCTCAACAACTGACCAATGATACAAAATTGTATTGACATTTTACAACCAAACTGTGAACTGGCCCGGAATACTGTTCTGGCTGCTCCTGATGAATGAATTGGAAAAGTACATCATACACATAGAAACTTTCTATGAGAAAGAAACTGAATGTTGAACCAAGACCAAAGCAAATGGCATTCAATCATGAAAATCAACGGAAAACAATTGTGTGGGATCGTGATAATAATGCTTCACGCAACATGATTTGCAAAGCAATGTGTATGTTGACAAATGTACTTATCAATCCAAATTTTAATCGGAAAGCTACCACATTGAGACAACGTCGTACAGCAGCAGCAAAACAGCAAAGGAGAAGAAATTTGGCCGGGGCATCCTCTATTTGCCCGGGGAGAGAGGTAGGTATTGAATTGATATTGATGAAATCAGATGAAATATAATTGATAAGTTAGTTCAAGTGTATTAATTCCTAAATGTTCATTTAATTGTATATTTCTCTTGTAGGTAGTGCTGGCGGTCACAAAGTACTATTCTATAGTAAGTTTTTTTCCTTTTACAGATACAGGAGAATGCAGTATGATCTCAACTACCAATTTCAAATTTAAACAATATTTAGCCATATGTTTAGCATATTTATGATATTTAGTATATTTATAAATATTCACAATATTGCAGAATATTCTAATATTTATTCTTATTTACTTTTGTTGTTTCCCCCTTAGGTAAGGGATTAATCCGAGTCAATGGCCGTCCTTTGGATAATATCGAACCAAAAGTTCTTCAATATAAACTTCAAGAGCCAGTTCTTCTTTTGGGCAAAGTGAGTATTGTGTTTACATGTCGTTTTATTTGTTTACATGAGCAGTTTTAAACGATGATTTTATTTCTTATCCCGAAATTGAGTTAAAATGAAATTAATTACATACCACTGATTATATTTCAAACACAAATCGAATTATAAAATGCACAATGAACATGTATTAATAAATCCATTTTTTTACAGGAAAAGTTTGCCGGAGTTGACATTCGTGTTCGCGTAAGCGGTGGTGGTCATGTCTCACAAATTTATGCCATTCGTCAAGCTATCTCAAAGGCTTTGGTTGCATACTATCAAAAATGTGAGTGAATCAATTCAAATGTTGACGATTTTAAATGTCATTTCTTTCTACCAGAATTGAAACTAGTCATTTGATACAAGTTTCGACGATTAATAGAAAGTAGAACAATGAGTTCTGTTTTACCAACCGTTTATTTCATACAATGAATAATTCGGGTGACGATACTCAACAATTTTTTTTCATCAATTTTGCATTGGTTTTTTAAATTGGAATTTTTTAACACAATTCTTTTTAGTCTTTAACCCAGCGAATGTTTTTCTAATTGTTCATTTTTTTTTATTTGCACTATTACAGATGTTGATGAGGCCTCAAAGAAAGAATTGAAAGACATCCTCATCCAATATGACCGGACATTATTGGTTGGTGATCCACGTCGTTGTGAACCAAAGAAATTCGGTGGTCCAGGCGCTCGTGCTCGTTATCAAAAATCATACCGTTAAGAATATTTTTTTCTATAAAGACAGAGCAAATATGTATTACATTTTGTTTTGGTAAAGAAATAAATAAATCATTTTTTTTCAATTACACTGAAATCATTTTGTTTATTCTTTCAATTAATTTGTGACAAGAATTGTTCTTAGTTTTATTTTTATTCAAAGTAAAAGATCTAAATTTGATAAATTTGTTGAATAAATTAGAAAAAAAAGATAAATAATATAAAGTACTTTCGTAATTATTTGCTTGCAAATTATTCATGGGTTTGGCCTAATGATAAATGTGATAAGATAAAAAATAACTAGAGCTGATGTGGCAATGACAAGCCATTGTGTTAGTGTGAATTGTCGATCAAAATAGTAAAAATTGGATCGAATATGCTCTAATAATCCAGACCATCCACCATTTTCTATTATCCATGGCACTAAATCATCTTCGAAAATGTCTCCGGTACTTTCGATTAGCCGTGGCAAATAACCGTAGTGACCTTGACGTACAATATCTACAGCTAAACCACCTGACACCGTGAATATTGAAATAATTTTCGCCCAACTGATATAATTTTTAAATAGATTCTTTGCAACGGCGTTCAGCAAATATGGAGCAGTATGTGCTTCTTCAAGTTCACCGAATGGTGCACGTGATAACTGACGTGAAATATTCATATAGACTCGTGGATGCATGCGTTCCAACTCTTCGCACATCTAATTGATGAATTGAACAGAAATAACGAAATTGATGGGCGCAGTTCATCCACAATCATTCATATTTTTTTATACCGTATTAAGTGCTGGAAATACTTCATGAACTTCGAATGATTTTGGAGTATCTAAGAAATATCGAAGCCGTTGCAATACTTTTCGATTGAGAATTCCGGCACGTTTCAATCGACCTCGCACATACTGGCTGCATAAGCATTTTGCCTAATGATAAAAAATATAATCAGAAATTTATAAAAACTATTATAATAATTTTGAAGGTTTTTTTTGCTTTCTAAATGAAATAAAATTTTCAAATCTGAATACAAAATTTATGATTTGACTCGACAAAAAAAAACAGAAAAGGAATGTGGTGCAAGCGACTTGAATATTTTCGTTTTGTTACTTTATTTATTGTAGTTCGATCCGTCCATCGATAATGGCGGCAGATCTACTTAACTGTGTTGTTTTCCTCTTCTGTTTTCATTCGTTGAAAAGTGTTTATTTGTTCATTTGAATCTTATGCTCTGTGTCATGCGAATGATTTTAAATGCATCAAACAGAAAAAGGAAAAAGAAATAATTTCGTGTGATACTTTTCCCGCGTGCTTACGCATTCCCATGATCAAGTAAGCCCGCAAAGTAAACATTAGCAAGATAAAACAGAATATATTCAAATGCGTTGTCGTTTCTATAATATGGTATTATGTGTATCGGCATCGAAAAACAAGAATTTGACAAATAATATGATGATGATTGAAAGGGGTTATATATTAAGAGAAGGAGAAAGGAGAAAGAAAAATATTAAGTGAACTAAATTGAATCACTTATTTAAAAAAAATGTAGTGATCGATCGAACAAAAGAATTGCACTTGAAATTTACCTTCAATATGATACGTATATCGGACACATAAATAATTTTTCATACAAAATTATCTTCTGAATGAATAAACAAACAAAAATAACCAGAGCAAGTATAGTATTGACATCAATAAACAACAATGATATTATTAATCAGTGAATGAATAATGTAAACGTAATGACAAATGTAAAAAACTTTAAAATAAATAACTGAAAAAATTTAATAGGTGAGTTGATAATTATCAACTTAATTTTTTAATTATAATTAATGGGAGTTTTCAAATTGCGTTAGAAAAATATCAAAAATTGATGCAAATTAAACATTTTCTCTGTTAATTGTTTTGTTATTACCAGTTGATAAGTCAGAGTTATCTGTTGATCTCTGCAAGTCCATTTTTAAAGTACGTCACGAAAAGTGCTTTTCCATTATAGTTTTATTCATTATTTAGCTTGTTTGGTAATAATCCATATATTCATAGAGATTCAAGTATAGCATTCGAAACTTTTTTTGTTTTGATACGATAGTAATTTAATAAAAGCCCACGAACAAACAAATACAATATCATTCAATATATAAACGAATGCTTCTTTACAAAATCACGTTCAACTTCTTTTCCGCACATAAAAACAATTTGTAAGTTATTTCAACGCACATTCATTTTTCAAACACTTGATTATGCACACACGATGATCACTTATCCGAAATGAATTGAAACCATCCAATCGAAATACTAAAATATTACCTATTACATTATGAAAATGAAAAGACAAACAAGAACGAAAAAAAAGACCAAAATTACCTGTAAAGTAACTACTTTCTCGCGATTATTTTGTATAAAACTTAAACTTTCAAACTTCTTCCAAGGCAGTTCATCAGTTGAATCATAATCGAATTGTGTATCGTCATTGTTATCGATACTGGGCTTTCGTTCCAGTGGCAGCATACAAAATTCGAATGTAAAATTAAATTAACATCCAAATTATCTCACTACAAATCGTACACAATAAAATGCGACGATTCTATTTTTTTCGTAGCTTTGCTTATTCAGACTCGGCAGACCACGCGCTCATTCGTTTGCCTGATATCTAGCGATTAATTCATTTGCATTGTGTCAATCATCGGATAGAAGAGCAGGGAGTGAGTGAGTGAGCGAGCGGGAGAAAAATTTTCAGTGCTATTTTTGTACTTTTTGCACCTTAAAGATGTTTTGTGTGTATCGAGTGCAACCTCTTCAGAAGTGATACGAAGTGATCAAATGAGATGAGATGATAAGAATGTATTCTAAACCAAATGAGAGAGCAAATACATTTTTCAATTTACCCAATCACACACAAGTTCGGTATTACTACTTTTATGTAATTATTATGTCTATGCTATTCAAAAAGAAAATTATTGTTGTCTCTCGCGAAACGAACAACGCAAACCGCTTGCTCGCACGCTTGTCCACACATTCTATTAAATGAAAACTGATTTGTATGCCGACTTTTCTTCTCCTTTCCCTGTGCTCTACTCTCCGTTTTTTTTTCGTTGTTTGCCTTCGCATAGGGAACACCATGCCGATTAAAAAAACAAATGTTTACAGTATCAACGCAACTACAACAGCAAATATTATAACATATTTTTATTCAGATTTTTTTGTGAGCTCATTGTATTACAAAACAATTTTCGCTAGCACCGATTTTTTCTCATTTTTACTTTTCTCTTCAGTAAAATGCTTTAAAAAGAAGACCAAATTATTAAACTATCTTTAATTTTCCATATTTCACATGAATAAATTTAATGTAAAAATTGAGAAAATTATCGCACATTCCCTTTGCCTAATGAATAAAGTAAAAACCAAAAAAATATTCATTATTGAAATGCTATTATTCCAAGTTAACACAATTTATTTAAGAACTGAGTAATTTTTTATTGGATTATACACTTAATACAAAAATGTGTATCCTCATCAATATTATTTTGTTATCAATAGGAATATGATGTAAAAGAAACAATGATTCCGAACATTTCATAAAGGATCAATTCGTATTTATTTTACATACCGCCTTTTTCAAAAAAAAGATATGGATAATATATAAGTGATAAAAGTGTAATTTTACATGGCAATTTCAAATATTCTGAAATATGAGATGTGTTAGATGAAATAAAGATATTTTGAATTGTTTTAAAGATATTATGCATTTTTCATCAATCTTCATGCATAATCGTTCTTCTTTCAATCCATGAAGATTCTTTTTAGCGCATATAAAAAAAATTTATTGTAAAACGAGTAATAATGAAATAGTGATTGCTCGGTTATATATTCAACTGAGTATAAACACCCATTTATATCATAACAATTTTCTTTTGAATATTGCTAAATTACCAATGCGCCATCTTGGTTTTCATTTCGCAAAGTAACAATACTGACAACAGTTTATAATGACAGCTTTTTCAACGAGTATATATTTTTTCATTGCAATATAAGTATAGACAGTATATAGAAGAGACAAGTGATCCTCTAAAATTACATATAAAAACTATCACCATATTGTATCGGAACTCGTAGTGTTTACAAAATTTGTCATATTTAAATAATGGGCCGAGAAAAATCAGCCGGATTTGTGATTTTTCGTCGATTGAATTCACAAATCGAATATCTATTTTTGAAGGCATCAGAGATGGATCAGTGTTGGACACCACCCAAAGGTAATCATTTGCCATTCAGTAATTACAAGTAAAAAATGTTAAATTAGAAATCTTTGAAAAAAGAAAAAACGATCAAATGTCTGAATAAAAGACTTCATTGAGGGAAGTATAAAATGTCTAATTTGTTTTTGATACAATTGTATTATGCAAAATATAAACACAATTATAATAAACAAAAATATAAACACAAATATGCATTACAATTCAATTTATATAATTTTTCAAGGACATGTTGAGTTAAATGAGAGTGATATTATGGCTGCATTAAGAGAAACGCGAGAAGAGACCGGATATATTGCGGACGATCTACATATCTATCAAGACATTTTTAGAAAATTATATTATAAAGTTGGGGAAAACGATAAACGGGTCGTTTATTTTCTTGCAGAACTTAAAAATGCACAGATGCAACCAAAACTATCTCATGAACACACGGAATTTCGATGGCTGACCAAGGATAACACATTATTGATGAACAAATTCAAGGATTTTGCGGAAATGATCAATTATTTCCATGCCAAAATTGACGATCTTTAAAGAATATGATATAAATTTGCTTTTTGGCTTTTTTTTATGCATTGACTTTCATTTGGTGTTGGATGAGTCAACCAATGAATTACATTTGTTTACTCTTCCCACAAACAATTAATAGACCATATAATCGAAATTAGCTTATGAAAGCATTAGTTTTGGATTATTTGCATTGACCCATTTATGTATTATAAATAAATAGCAATGCCCCCTTATATAAGCTCGTATATTATCATTATATAAGCTCGTAAATTTAATAAAGATATTCAGTATATTTTTATATGCTCCACTGGTTTGTTCAAATTATTACCATATTTATTTTAATCAATTGCAAATTTGTTTTCAACAAAGGCGTTTTTTCCTTAATAAATTATTGGCGTGAGTCACTGGAATTCATACATTCAGTTTATACTGAATTTTCGCACTAGTAGCATGTTGGTTGACATAATAATGCTGAATATATTAAGACTTATACTTATTCTTAACCAATTTGTGAGTTTTTTGAATGGAGGTAAGTTCATGATGATTAACCATTATTGAAGGTTTCTTGATAATGATTCACAATTTTTGCATAATTTTTAAAGTATTTATTGGTAGAATCAAGAAAAACCATTTAAATGTTTATATTAATTCTCTTTTGATGGCTGTACTTCAAAAAAAAAAAAAAATATTTATATCCAAGTAATTTAAATTGCAGCTACCGCTGTGCTTCCAGATTATACATTTGCAACAAATGAACCCAAAAATTATATCACACATATTCAGCAAGACAATGTAACAAAGCCAGAGCTGGAATCGCAAATACAATTTTCATCGGCACATGAAAGGCAGAGTGGGTGCTGAAAAATTTCGCTTTTCCAATTTTATGTTATACTATTTTTTCTTCTCGGACACCTTCTATTTCTATCAATTAGCTAATGTAAAACTGGAGCGAACATTGATATTACTAAAACCAGATGCTGTACAACGAAAGTTGGTTGGAAAAATTATCAATCGTTTTGAAAACAGAGGCTTTAAAATGGTCGGAATGAAATTAATTATGGTAAATATTTTGAAGAAGCTGTTGATTTCTATTTAAAGCAATGGCTTCGTGTTTAAAAATAGTATACCAACGTACAGATGTACTATTATTAATATTTTAGCCGCTAAAATATCTAATAACA
>JAQOWM010000226.1:0-63801 GCA_029041755.1 Resseliella maxima | reverse complement strand
CTGCCATTCGATCAAAGGGTAGAAGAAAATTTTCGTCATCTATTAAAACGGGTTTAGTCGATGAAATTGTCTGATTATTTTCAATATTCAAGGCCTTGCATTCATTAATTAGAAGTTTCTTCGCATATATTATCTGTTCATCAGACGAAATGAAACTGGTTTTGATTCGTGGTAACGTGAGGGATGCCAAAATAAAATCTTTGTTAGACTCATTGAATTCAAAATAATTACTAAAATGTTCTTTTATTGCATCCAACATGGTGTTTTTGAAATCTCGTGCGATATTAGAATTTTCTTCAAGATTTGTAATGCAATGCTTCATTGTGACAAGAACTGGTAAAATTAATCCTTGGCTGCTATTAAATTCATTTTGCATTAAATCCAGGGATTTTGCTACCGGTTCTAATACGTTAATGTATTGGTATATGACAGCTTCGTCTTTTGATGTAATCAAATTCAAAGTTCGATTCGAAGTCTCATTTAATATTTCCATTCGAATTCTTTCAATCAGTGGATTCAATTTATTAAAAATCTCTGGTTCAGCACATCTTTTAACTGCATCGAATTTCGAATTCCATCGTGTTACACAAGGCATCAAAAGTTGCTTTCCCAAAACTTGTTTGCAAATTTCCTTTGCGCGAGAGCTTCTGTGTGTAAAAACCCACAAAGGATGGAGTTTGTTCATTGCTGTAACTAAAGCTGACTTTGCCATTCCATTTAATTTTTTTTCGAAGTCGTTTGACAGCAAATTAAGTAGATGGGAAAAACATCTACGCTGAGGGGGCAATGATATATGATCTTCTTGTGGTGCCGGATCAATATCAAAATAATCATCATAACCATCAAATATAGCATTGCTTGCATTCATTGAATTATCTCCTTGAAATACCAATATTTCAGAGCTGCACATTTCACCGTGAACATCTTCCATGAATGGTCTGACAATGTCCGCTTCGGTAATATTTATGTCATCAATATCATTGAATTCATTTAAATCCTCAATGTTAGTTTCAGTGACAATAGAATCAATCTCCTCCCCATACATTTTGAACATTTTACAGAAAGCGCTTCCTCCGTCTGTCACTACATTTTTTATTTGACCTTTGCGAATTCCGTAATCTTGAAAAATGTTATTCATTGCTTTAGTCAATTCAGCATAGGTTTGCTTACCTACCATTTGCTTAAAAGCAAGAACGTAAGACTCTCTGGCATATGCCTCATTTAGAAAATGTATTGTAACTCCCAAATAGCTTTGGGCACGGGATGACCAAACATCCGCCGTTGCACACAAATACCTTTTATTTGATAAAATTTCTTTCAATGTACTTTGTACGGTATTAAATTCTTTAGCAAGTGTCCGCAGAAAACTATGTCTAGTTGGCATCAATATTTTTCGTCCGCTTACAGCTTCGAGAAGTTCTCGTAATGATGGAAGTTGCGTAATATTGAATGACAAATTACCATCTATGATGAAATCCAATAGCTTTGGTCTTATCTATTTATAAAAAAATTACACGATTGTTAAACAATATTAAAAATTATAATTCTATTGAATTATTTATAGAATTTTCATACGTCATTTGTGTGATTTTTGACTACGTCATTCAAAACGCTTTGTCTCAAACCCTTTGCATTGCCTTGTTGCATAGAATTTTTCAAAAATTGTTCTAAACTTTTCAGGCGTGATACATGCTTGGACTTATAGTGTTGAATAAAATTTCCTGTACTTGAAATGTGGCCCTTTTTTACTTGATTACATTCTGTACATTTTGCTTCTATTTTTCCATCACCATCATTCTTCTCAATACTATAAAATGTGCCATCGAGTATTTTTGGCACAATTTTCTGTTTTTTCTGAGGTTGATTGGTTTGTATTTCAAGCGAAGCTAAGAAAAAATTCATAACATAAAATAATTTGGCAAATAAAATTTCAATTTTATAAAAAGCATACCTTCTTGTGTATCGTCTTGAATATAATCGTATATCCTCTTTTGATTTCTGGTGATCATATTTAAATATTTATAATATACTAACAAAGTTACAGATAAAATATTGTGAAAATCAATGAAGAAAAAATTACAGTGATGAAAGATGACAATTAGAATTTTAAATAGCTTATATACCACTAGTTGTCGCTACACTATTTGTCAAATTAAGTTTGGTAATTTCAGAATGTCAACCAAATTTTAATAAAGCATTGTTCATTCTGGTTCATACATTGTCGCACATTGTTTCTCAATAATGGACAAGAAAATATTTCAGGACGATAAAAGTAAGTAAACTATGTTTGTTAAATATTATTTGTGAAAAGATATTCAATCGAATATTATCAAAATATTCCAGTTACCATATACTTAACGAGTGAGCTCCAATTGGCAGACCGAATTCATGTATCTGTAACAAAACAAACTTCTCAATCTCCACTGCTGGTATCGAAGAAATATCCTATTGTTAAATTGTGCAGACTCACAGAAAATAAAATTTCCGAAATACAGAAGCAGATTCAATGTCACGCACAGCAAAACATTAAAACTGACCACTTCAACAACTTCCGCATGACACGTTCAATGACTAAAGCGTTGAATACAAATGAACAATGTTTGACTTCATTGAAAACAGTTAATCGTAAAATCAAGCCGAATCAATTTGGAAATAAAAACAAGGAAAACCTCAGGGAACTATGTTCTACTTCAATGAAGATTGGTGGAATAGATCCGAAGAAAAGAAAATTGGAAGATGATTGCACAACAAATGTGACAAAAAAAATGAAAGTCAATAATAATCGATCGATTCCAACCGAAGAAACTTCATTTTGTCAATTTGATTCTTTAATGGAGAATGCAAAAACGGTTGCTTTGGCAGATTTCCAAATCGGTCAAATTATTTGGGCCAAAATCCGAGGGGCTCCACACTGGCCAGCCGAAATTGTATCTTTTGATTCCAATCGTATGATAACTGTCGTTTGGTTCAACGACTATCGTCGAACTAAAATTTATCGCACCCAAATATGTCATTTTTTGGAAAATTTTAAGAGATTTTCTTTGAAATCTGATAATGTGGTCGGGTTGAATACTGCAATTAGAGAAGCGATGATGTCCATAGCCCAAAACAAGAGATGTATACGATTATTTTAAAATTAACTCTCAATTTCATTTTATTTAAATAAACAATGTTTCATTATCAGAAATATATCGTTGGTGTTCATTTTAACTATCAAATTATGCGAACATAGTTCATAATCAAAGATAAATCTAAATTATTTACTTTATTCATTATTATTGTGAAACAACACAAGAAACACAATTCACAATTAAATCATAGAAAATAAAATATAACGCTTTTTATGCTATTGTGAGCGTTTTACATATGGCAATATAATTGTATACAGTAATGACCGATGTAAAGATCAAATCAGCTGATGTTACTGTTCAGCAATCAATGAGGTGCAGTTGATTTGATCAACGTTAGTATTAGTGTGCATGAAAGTGGCATGAGTCAGTGTGAGTGGGTGTAAAGTATGAGTATGAATGTAAGTAAATGTGTCTACATTAGTGTTTGTAGCGTTAGTCTTTGTCAAATGTGACATTTTTCCTTCTTCTTAATTCAGCCGGCAAAGTGAACACAAAAGTGAGTAACGAGAATCAACTAATCCTTTTTGTACCAAACAAATTTTTGTCGAGTGGTGTTGAAATTTATTTCAAAAAATTGAATAAATCAAAAAGGATTTTGTTTAAAGTGAATAACGTTTAATAATTTCCCGGTATAATACCGGTAGTATTTGAAAAAACAGATCAAAATTATTTGTACGATGGCATCGATGAATAAAGTTTATTCAAATTCAATTAGCTGTATTGTGGATCTCACAAAACAATATGGAGGTCTTGAAGTGGAATTCACAAACGTACGTAATATATTACATTCGAATGTTATATCAGGAAATTTGCTTATTGCTTGTAATTCAGTGAATCGTTTTTATTTGTATTTTATTATAGCAATTGACAAATGAAGACATTATTGATTCAATGCCACCTTTGGTAGATGCTAAGCATTTTGCGTCGAAACCAAAAAACCGTAATAATGACGTAAATGTAATGAAATTCTCTAGAATATCTTCTTATTGTTTGAAAGTGGTAATTTTCTTATGTTTTTTGTAGACATTGGTCGAAAAAGTCGACACCCATTCAATTGCTACTTCAAAAAAACGGAATCAATTCCCAGTTGCAACAGTGAATAGTCAACATCAAGACAATGTAATGCATTTTACCAGAAATCCAGTTTTTTTTTTGACAATAATTTTTTATTCTTCTTTCTTGTAGCACAAGACAGACAAAGTCAACTTGATGCCACCTTTGGTAGAAGGCAATAGTCAAAATGACACAAATGTAATGAAATATTTTAGAAAATCTGTTTATTCTTACAAAGTAATGATTTTGTTCTATTTTTGCAGACATTGGGCAAAATGTGTGGTACACATTCGGATACTGCTTCATCAGATATGAAGCATTCCACATCTCAAACCGCCAATAGTCAACACGTTGACGAGAAAAACAAAGTCAAATTGATGCCACCTTTGGTAGAAGGCAATAGTCGAAATGACACAAATGTAATGAAATTTTTTAGAAAGTCTGTTTATTCTTACAAAGTAATGATTTTGTTCTATTTTTGCAGACATTGGGCAAAATGTGTGGTACACATTCGGATACTGCTTCATCAGATATGAAGCATTCCACATCTCAAACCGCCAATAGTCAACATGTTGACGAGAAAGACAAAGTCAAATTGATGCCACCTTTGGTAGAAGGCAATAGTCGAAATGACACAAATGTAATCACATTTTCGAAAAAATCTGTTCATTCTTTAAAATTGATTTTAAAAGTGATAGATTTGTTCTTTTTTTTGGTAGACATTGGACATAAATTCGGTTGCAACTTCATTTCAAATGGATTCTTCTGCAATTCAAGAAGCCAATAGTCAACACGATGAGAACGTAAACAGTTTTACTAGAAATTTGGCTTGATTTTTGAAACTAATGTTTTTTTTTCTTTTTTATAGGCAATCGGTGAAAGTCACTTTGCAAATTTATTTAAACCGGTTTTAGAAGTATGCAAACAACCAACAAACCATGTGGTTCAAAAAGTGCTATCATCACGAATCAACCTTGAATCCTTCATAAACAAAAATGAGGTTCTACTCGGTTTCCGAACAGCTGGATACCAAATAATGGCTACGAATTTTCAAGCTTTGTTTTTGTCAGAATTTTTAAAAGAGCCGACCCGAAATATTTTTGCTCAAGGAAATTCTGGAACTGGGAAAACTTTGGCAATGGCACTTTCTATGTTGTATCGAATTAACACTAACGAAGCAAACGCACAAGTGATTTGTGTTGCAAATTCGGCAGAAGTGGCAGTTCAAATTGGAGACGTTGTCAGCCAACTCACGCGTTTTACTTCAATTCAAACAGGATACGTACTTCCCGATGAAATTGGTATAATTATTAGAACAATATTCGTTAATTTTCTCAAATGTAATAATTATTATTGATTTTTCTAAATATAGCTCGTCCAATTTTTGATCGACAAATCACTATTGGCACTGTAAAGGAAGTTATAAATGCTTTCACTTCGGGACAGTTCAATTCGAGAGAAATAAAAATTGTGATTTTCGATGAAGCTGATGCCGTAATAACAACTCAAGACGCCATATATAATTTGATGTTTGAGCTGCCGAGAAATTGCCAAGTAATAGCAACTTCGGCAACGTACAATAATGCATGTGTCAGTGCATTAGAGAACCCGTCCATAATGAAACTGAACAAGAATATGGAAATTCTTCCTAACATCACTCATTTTGCTATTTTATGTAGCAGCTTGAGATACAAGTTTGAAAAATTACAAGACATTTGTAATGCAATTATGGGACAACATAATGGCCGGGCTATTATTTTTTGCAAAACACGCAAAACGGCACAATGGCTATGCAAGGCATTTCACCAAAAGAATTGGTCTGCCGATGTCATATGTGGCGACATGACAGTTGGTCAACGAATCACAAAACTTCATCTTTTCAAGCTCGGTCACTTCAAAGTTCTATTTACAACCAACTTGTTGGCAAGAGGAATCGATTTACCAGGTGTAAAGATAGTGGTGAACTTTGATATGCCAGTTGGTAAAGAAGGTGCTGTCGACACCAAGATGTACTTACATCGCGTAGGTCGAGTTGGTCGTTATGGTAAACTCTTTGTAACAAAACTATGAATCATAAAAATATTAAATATTTAAATATTTCAACCTTTTCCCCTTTCAGGTGTTAAGGCGATTGCCATAAACCTGGTTAACACGATTGAAGAAATGAACACCATTCAATCTCACTTCCACATTAAAGTAAACATGTTATAAGGCGAATGTTACAGACAATATTCCAACATCACCGTTTATAAACCTCACAAATTCTCATTATTATATATATATTGGACAAAAAAAAATTGAATCATTTAGCATTAAATTGCAATTAATAAAAGGTCTTATTCCGAACTGGTTTACACAATATTTCATTTTCTTATTTTTTTTACGCTTCGAATGTCATAAATTGTTTTAGAACCTATATTTATTTCGCAAAAAAAATTCAAGTTACCTTATTTCATCCACAAAATGCTTTTTTTGGGTAAATTTCATACAAAAATTATCAATTACAGTCCACAATTGTCCATTAAATGGAAAACATCTTGGAAAATATCTCCAAAATAAAAATAAGATACTAAATATTACTTGCAATCTAGATAAGATTTTAAGATAAAGAACACGAATGAAGGACTATCTAAATAAGATAAAAGATATTATCTTATCTTATCTATCTTTATCTTATCTTGACTATTATTATCTTTCGACAACACTGCTCAGATGTGGCCAAAAGCAAAGTTTTATTGTGTTTGACTGACGCTGCAGCGTATATGATTGCCGCTATGAACTCAATTATTGTGCTATACCCAAAAATGATTCATCTGACTTGCACGGCTCATGGACTACATCGAGTGGCTGAGTTTATTCGCGACGAGCACCCGAATGTAAACAAATTGATTTCGAACATCAAAAAAATTTTTACAAAGGTTCATTTTTTCGTTGTACTGTAATGTAAACAAAATTTCAAAAACAAATACTTATTTCAACGTTTTAATACAATCTCTCACACAGGCACCGTCTCGTAAACACAAATTTTTGTCGATGTTCCCAGACTTGAATCTTCCGCCTCAACCGATTGTTACCAGATGGGGCACGTGGCTTGAAGCAGCTGTCTATTTTGCTGACAATTTTGAAAACATCAAGCTGTTTTTAAGTCAACTGGATCCGAAAGAAGCCAAATCGATTAAAAAGGCCCAATCAGTGATTCAATTGCCGCGACTTAAAAGTGAACTAGCATTTATAAAATCCAACTTCACTTGTATAATTGCCAGCGTAAAAAAATTGCAAACAAATGGCCTTGCTCTCAATGTTGCTCTTCATGCATTTGAATCAGTTGGTGAAACGCTCGAATCGTTGCGCGGACGGCCAGAATTTAAACTAAAGTTTGATCAAGTGGTAGCTCGAAATAAGGGATTTCCAAAAATCAAGCAAATATCAAGCATTTTGAGTACTGGACAAGCCACAGAGCCAAGTGAATTTGTTGAGAGTCTTTCGCCAACTGAAATTAACGCATTCAAATTTGCTCCATTGACGTCATCAGATGTTGAACGGTCGTTTTCGAAATACAAAAATGTATTACGTGATAATCGACGCGCATTTTTATTTGAAAACCTCTCAAAGCATGTTGTGATTTTTTGTAACGACTTTAATTAATTCTAAGAAGAGAACAGTTTCATAAAACACATGAAAAACCCTTGATCTCATATCATTTTGATCGTAAATATTTTTTGAATATTTTTAAGTTATCGTACATATTTTGCTGTTTTTACGTGCATAAATAAATAAATATTTTGAAGTTTTATCGTACATATTTTCTGTTGCCCTGACCATGAGACTCTAGGTTCGGTAGAAAGAAACCACAGAACACTAAATGAATATCTGCGTTCGTACTTAAATGACAACAACTGGGACATTTACGTAAAATACTTTACATTTTGTTACAACATATCATACACGGCATCAAACAATCACTTATACACACCTTTTGAACTAATATTCGCTAAAAAATGCAACTTACCAGAAGACTTAACAAATTCAATATCACCAGTTTATAACTTCGAAAATTACATCAAAATTGCAAAACACACTTTACAAATAGCTCATCAAGCAGCAAAAAAGGCAATTGAAATCAATAAACAAAAAATTAAAAATCAGTACGATAAGAAAATTAATCCAATAGAAGTAGAAAAGGGAGACATAATTCTTGTCAAAAATGAACCATATAATAAATTTGGAAATATTTTTAGTGGACCATATACAATAGCAGAAATTGATGATTTTAACGTAACGTATGAAAGTAATGGAAAATTGCATAAAGTACACAAAAATAGAACAGTTAGATACAAAGATTAAAAAAAAAAAAATAAATAAATAAAATGTTTGTTTCAAAAGAAAAATTGCTTTTAAAAATTTTTACAATGTTAAAATTGGAGTAGCTAACCAAACCAATGTAAAGATTATAAAAACCAATTTAAACAAAAAGAAGACAAAGTTAATTGCTAATCAGGATGAAAATAAAAACTTGTAAGGGGAAGGAATCAGTAAATCATATTCATCTCAAAAACATGTTAATCAATAAGATCATTTTAGCATTTATTTTCATCTTAAAAAATTGGAAGGTGTAAGCGATGCGTGTGCCGCTTGCGCATGCGTCGCGCACTTGAGACTAATTATGATTATGTTAATAAAGCAATGGACATTGTCCAGTTGAAGCATAGAAAGAACTGTCGTGTTTATTTAACTATCTCATTCCACAGAACCGAGACTTATGTATAAATTGTAAGTATTGTGAGTAATGTGAGTAATGTGAATATGAATAACATACATATAATTTATATTGTGAACGGAATAAATGAGAAGTTTAAAACTCCGGTGGCATATTTCCTCATTAAAAAACTTAACGCCATGGAAAAGGGACATATTACAAAAGATGTAATTTTAGCTTTCAATAAAACAGGTATCAAAATAACATCATTGACTTTCAACGGTTTGAAAGGAAATATTGCAATGTGTCGTCAATTAGGAGCTAATTTCGCATTAGAAATGCCATTCATCATTAATCCACACAGTAGCGAAAATGTTTTTCTAATTTGGGATGCGGCTCACATGGAAAAACTGGCAAGAAATCGGTTAGCTCATTTTGGAGTATTGTATAATAAGGAAAAAGAAAAAATCGAATGGAGATATTTTGTTTCATTGGTGGAATTCCAGGAAAAAATAGGTTGCCAATTAGGCAATAAACTCACAAAAACGCACTTGCAGTGGTTCCGAAAAAAGATGAACGTCAGGATGGCAGTAGAAACTTTAAGCCTTAGTGTTGCAAATGCACTACAATTTCTTTGTGATATGGGACACAAGGAATTTCAAGGTTGCGAACCAACTGTAGAATACATAAAATATATAAACAATATATTCAACGTATTGAATTCAAAAAATCCCAATGGAAAAAACTTCAAAAGACCAGTGTCAAAAGACACCAAAGACGAATTTTTTTCTTATTTTGACAAAGCAATTGATTATATCAGTCATTTGAAAATTAAATTCGATGGACCGAGCATCCTGAAAACTGATTCAAACACAGCATATTTTGGTTTCATTCAAAATATGAACAAAATCAAAGGCATGTACTATGAATACATTGAAACAAATGTAATTGATTGCCTGTATACATTTAACCTCTCTCAAGATCATTTGGAGCCGTTCTTTGCACGGGTTTGTTTCAGTCATACTATGCAATATCGATAGATATTATTTAAAAAATATTTCAAATATCGAAATATTTCGTTGCGATGGCACACGCGACAGCCGCTTCCAACGAATCACAGCGAAAGAGAATCGCGTATCGACACACAGAGAACGTTATGTAGCGTGCATACACATCGTCGATAGAATACCAATACAGACATAACGTTCTCTGTCTTTTATTAGTATTTTGACGACGATGTGTATGCGCGCTATATCAGCTCTGTATGTAGATGCGCGATTCTCTTTCGCTTGCTTTCGTATACACTATTATGCGATATGTGACGATTCATTGGTCTCGTAAAAAACACTGGCGTTTGTTTTGTTTATTCATTTTCAAACGTCAAATCAATTGTGAACAGAAAGGTTTCTTCGGTATGAAAAGAACGAAATCGAACAAAAAACAAAACAAAGCAAAGCAATAATTCAAATAATTTAAAAGTGTTTATTAAATAGACATAAGACACATAAATATATATATCTAAACATATAAAAATGAATGAATGTGTGTGGGTGGTTTCCAAGTTGGCGTCCGAACGGCTCAACCGATTTTCATGGTTGAGGTACCGTTGGAAAGGTCTTGAGCCGGCGGTGAACATAGGCACCATCTTGGTCCGGCCATCTTGGTCTACCAAGGTTAAAATGGCCAAAAACAACAGATTCTCATGGTTGATGTACCGTTAGAAAGGTCTTGATTAGGGGCGAATATAGGCACCCTCTTGGTCCGACCATCGTGGTCTACCACGGCAAAAATAGCCCAAAAACAACAGATTCTCATGGTTGATGTACCGTTAGAAAGGTCTTGATTAGGGGGCGAATATAGGCACCCTCTTGGTCCGACCATCGTGGTCTACCACGGCAAAAATAGCTCAAAAAAAAAGATTCTCATGGTTGATGTACCGTTAGAAAGGTCTTGATCAGGGGGCGAATATAGGCACTATCTTGGTCCGACCATCGTGGTCTACCATGGCAAAAATAGCCAAAAACAACATTTTTTGTTTTGATAGCTCTTTTTTGGCAAATTGATATTTTTGCTCTTTCTTTCTTTTTCAATAAAAAATTGAATCAAAGAAGCTTTTGATTTTAATATTGTCTATCTAATATGAACATAAATTAATAAAGTTTGTGCAAAGGTGCAAAAAGCGTAATTTTCGTTGCCTGAACTTGAATATATTTGGTGAAAAAGTGTTATTCTCGGTGCATAAAATTTACATTTCATGATGCCATTTAAAAAAAGGAGTTCTCTGGCAAGAAATACATTAAAGGCCAGGCAGGTAAAAATGAACCAAAGAAATGAAACACCTTATGAACGTGATTCTCGCATCGAAACTAAAAGGATGGGAATGCAAAAGCAGCAAAATGCACTAAGAGAAAATCTTAATGCATTAAGAAAAAATCAGCCTATCAATATTCGAAAGACACTTCTGGAGCAAAAAAGATTAAGAATGCGGGAATTGAGAGCAACAGAAATGTCAACAGATCGTGATGTTCGCTTATCAATAAAAAGGATAAAAATTTCTGAAGCCAGAGCATCTGAAACGTTGAGTCAGCGTGAATTTCGCAATGTAAAAAATAGAGAACGTACTTCAATGTTAAGGCGTGTAATGTGGACTGATTTAAAATTGGAATCATTCAATTATAAAAAAGAAATTATTTATAGGTAAAAATGGAAATATTTAAATGTTTTTTAAAATTGATTAAATATTTTGATTAAACATGCAGCGAAGATCCAAATGTATTAATTGGCCGTATGGACAATCTTTGCTTCTATTGTCATGCAGTCAAATTCCAAAAAGAACCACTTGGAATATGTTGTTCTAACGGAAAAGTGGTTTTACAACCTTTAGAGGAACCACCAGAAATCATATGTATCTGGTACTAGCTAGTATATATATATTATATATAATATATATATATATATATATAGTCTGATTTTTTTCATTATGTAGATAGTATGTGAAATTTTGTGCCATTATGAATGAATTCATTTTAATCAAATGAAGATAAACTGAATTTGGATGAATGTTTAAATCATTTTGTGAACAATATTTTATCTATTTGTTTCAAAACCAAATCTATGAATGTTATAACATGGGATCAATTAATATTTTCCTGAATGATCTGCTCTCGCTTTACAATTTGAAACAATTCATTATTCAAATGAATTATTAAAATAGCTTCTAACAGTTCTTTTGACAAACAATATCGCCGCTCATTGAAAATATGGCCAACATTTGAGAAGTTTTGCTCGATTTTAACTTGTGTTGGTGGAATCGTATAAATCACCATAGCAACTTTGTATAAAATTGAATTTTTCTGTGTCGCCCAATATTTCAATACGGACTCTTCCGATGGCAAAAGATCAGGTTGAAATATTTCAACAGCTTCTTCAATGCTCATATTCGAACCATAAGTCTGTGTCTCATTTATGTCGCCCATTAATTGGTTTAGTGCGGCTCGTGCGTTGAATGTAAAACGTAATTCATCGACTTCATTGGAAGTATTATTTGTAGATATGTTTGATTGTTCCAAAGAGTCGAGTCGAGTCCAAAGATTGATTATATTTGCTTTCGTTTGTTCAGACTTTTCTCGATTACATGAAATGGTGTGATGAAATCGGGGATCGAGAATCTTTTTCCACAATCACACAATCCATTTCCGGGTTGTCGAAAACCATATGTTTCCTTAGCTCCAATGCTTTTAACAAGATTTGCGTCAATTGCGTTTTGTATACACTTTTTTTTGCACATGCCTCCAAATAAATTGTCATCATCGACCAAATTGCGTATACATCTGAAAGCGTTAGGCGTGTATTTTGAAGGGAAATTGTAGCATCATATGGTTTTTCTAGTATGAGAATTAGCTCTTCCAAAGTAGTCCATTTTGGTAACAACATTGCGAATGGCTGTACATTTTTTTGCGCAAAATGCTCAATTACGGGTTTATTATTATAAACGTCCAACAACTGCCAACAAATGAATAAAGAGCGATTTCATATAAATTGATATTAAAAAAAATTTCAGCAAATAAATGTTGTATCACAATAAGAAGAAAGAAAATTAAATAAATTTTTACCATTGTGTATGTGTTAAATAAAACTGAATGTGTTTAAGTTAGTATTGGAACTGAACTATTTTATTTAAATCACTTTCTTTTATACAATATTATTTCAATGATTACTTTGATCAATACTTTAATACTTTTATTATTAACAATCTCAACGATTACTTTGATCATTACTTTGATGATTAACATTCCCTCCTTTAATCGTAATTTCAATTTTGTGTGTGGATTTTAAATTTCGATTCAATGATATCATAATCATCAGTTGCCCATACATCTTCCTTCTTTATTGGTTTCCATTTGAAGTGAAAATTATTAGTGAATGAATTTATGCCGTATTGTTGTTCATATTCTTTCCAATAAATATATATTTCACTTTCTCTATTTCGCCATTCAGTTGATTTCCTTTTTTGAGTTTTCATCTCCATCTTATGATATTTTATTTTTTTTTATTATTAATATTATTTTCAACTTTCTGCTTCTAATGTTTCTTTCCGAATGAATTTTAATTTAAATTTTATTTTACTTGTTTACTTTGATTTTGTTTTAAATTAATTTGATTTAAAGCTTTAGGTTTTATTTTATTTATGTAAACCTAAGTTGACTTTGATTTCTTCCAATTTAATTCGATTTAAGGGTTTTGTCAATAAATCAGCAATCATTTTCTCAGTTGAACAGTAGTCACATTTGATTATTTCATTATTCACATAATCGCGTATAAAGTGATATTTCACATTTATGTGTTTTGTTCGATTTGATTTTGTTGTATCTTTGATCATTTTGAGAACGCTCTGATTATCTTCATATATTACAATTGGTAAGTGTAAATCCTGATGAATTTCTTCCAATAAATCTTTGATCCAAATTGCTTCTTTTGTTACTTCAGCTAAACTGATTAATTCTGCTTCAGTTGATGATAATGTACACTTTTGTTTAATACTTGTCCAACTTATTACTCCACCATTTAATTTAAAAACATAACCACTTGTGATTTTCCATCCTTTTTACATTCACCCCAACTTGCATCTGCAAATCCTTCCAATTTGTTTGTTTTAGATATATCTTTCTCATTTTTTACTCCCAAAAATAATTTTTCAACAATTGTTCCTTTTAAATA
Organism: Resseliella maxima; assembly: GCA_029041755.1. Lineage (NCBI taxonomy): Eukaryota > Metazoa > Arthropoda > Insecta > Diptera > Cecidomyiidae > Resseliella > Resseliella maxima. The sequence goes on along the minus strand of JAQOWM010000226.1, from coordinate 49,704 downwards.
TCTAACAATTTGTGTTAATTGTTTCCAATCATATTCACTTGGACTTGATATTTTTTGTGCCAGTAATGCTATACTTGATGAAATATCTGGTCTGCTGTTTAATCCAATATATAATAATGATCCAATTAATGATTGATATTTATTATTTGATTGAAGACTTTCCTGATCCATTTGATTCCGTTCATATGATGAATCTATTGGTATTTTTGCTATTTTAGCATCTTCAAATCCATAATTTGTAATAATTTTGTTTATAAATTTCTTTTGATTAATTGAATAGATTCCATTCTCATTTTCAATTTGAAGTCCAAGAAAAAATTTTATTTCTCCTAAACTTTTTGTTTTGAATGTAGATGAAATGTCTTTTTCTGTTTGGTTGAAAATTTCTTCATTTGTTGCTGTAATTAATATATCATCTACATATATTAATAGTAGACACCAATTGTTGTTTGAATATTTCTTGTAATATAAACATTCGTCAGTTGTGCATCGTATAAATCCAAAGTTTATTAAAGATTCATTTATTGCATCATTCCAACATCTTGGAGCTTGTTTCAATCCATATAAGCTTTTTTGTAATAGGCAAACTTTTGATTCTTCTCCCTTTTTGATAAAACCTTCCGGTTGTTTCATATAGATTGTTTCTTGTACAATTCCGTTTAAAAATGCAGTTTCGATATCATATTGTTTCACCTTATATTTGAATTTGGATGCAATTGAAAGCATTATTCTAAAAGTTGTTTGTTTTACTACTAGAGCAAATACTTCGTCGTAATCTATTCCGAATTTTTGAGCATATCCTTTTACTACGAGTCTTGCCTTGTATTTATCTATTTCTCCATTTTGATTTGTTTTAACTTTAAAAATCCATTTGCAATCAATAGCTTTTCTTCCTTCTGGTAAATTACATAAATCCATGTTTTATTCCCAATTAATGAATTGTATTCACTTTTCATTGCTTCAATTCATTTATCTTTTTCTTCACTTTTAAACGCTTCTTCAATATTTGTTGGTTCAATTATTGCATGTAATTGTTGATTTTCATACCAATTTAAATATCTTGGTAATACATTACAATACCCATATCTGTTTGGTGGTATTCCTTTATTAATTCTGTCTGATTTTCTTATTTGTTTCTCATCAATTTTTTCTTTGCTTGAACTTGATGTGGTATCAGAATTTTCTGAATCTGTTGATGTGTTATCGTTCTCACTGTTAGTATCTGAGTCTTTATCATTATCATTTGAACTTGGTATGAACTTGAAATCATTTTGATTATTTTCGTCAATTTCATTGTTGAAAAGAAATTTTACATCTCGACTGTAGATTATTTTCTTAGATTCTTTATCATAACATTTATAAATTGTTGAATTATTTTCGTCATAACCAATTAATATCATTTCTTTAGATGTGTTGTCAAGTTTGCCTCTGTGTTCATTTGGAATTTTTACAAAGCATTTACATCCAAATTGTTCTATCGTATTTAATTGTGGTCTCTTTTTATAGAATAATTCATATGGTGTTTTCTTTGTAATACTTGTTTCTAAACGATTTTGAAGATAGTTTGCTGTATTTACTGCTTCTCCCCAGACATATCTTGGTAGATTTGATTCATTCAGCATACAACGTACCATTTCTATTAGAGATCTGTTCTTTCTTTCTGCAATACCATTTAATTGTGGTGTATAAGGCGATGTATATTGAGATTCTATTCCTTCGCTGTCTAAGTAATTTTTTAATTTATTATTTTTGAATTCACCACCTCGATCAGAATTAAATTTTTTTGGTTTGCGATTGAATTGATTTTTCATTAATTCAATAAAATGAACCATTTTTTCGAAAGTTTCTGATTTTTCTTTCAATAAGTATATTTTGGTAAATCTTGAATAATCATCGATGAATGTCAGAATATATCTCTTATTTTGATTTGTATTTGTTCTCATCGGTCCACATAAATCTGTATGTATTATTTCAAGAATTTCTGTTGTTCTTCTCTTCTTTTCTTTGCAAAAAGTTTTCTTTGTCATCTTTGATTCTATACAAACTTTGCATTTATTTTCACATGTGTTGCATTTCTTTAATTTTATACCTTTAACCATGTTGTTGTTGATCATTCGTTTGATTGATCCAATATTTTTATGTCCAAATATTCGATGTAATTCATGAATACATGCGATTTTATTTTTAATCTCATTGATATTGAATAATTCCTCATTGAATTTGAATAAATCTTCTTTGATTGTAGCTTGAAATATTAATTCATTGTTAATTATAATATCAGCTTTATTTCCATAAAAATTGACTTTATATCCTTTATTTGTTAAAACTCGAATTGATATGAAATTTCCTTTGATTTCAGGAACATATATTACATTCATTAAAGTTGCCTTTTTGTTATTTTTAAGTTTTAATTCACAGGTTCCAATGCCAACTATGTCAACTTTATTTTCATTCGCTAATTTTACTTTCTTTCCATTAATAGGAATTAAAGTTTTAAATAAGTTGATGTCGCTAGCTGTATGTGAGGTTGCCCCTGAATCAAGTATCCATTGGTTTTTGTTTGATTCGAAATTATAAATTTTATCTTCTTTTTCAGTATCGATTGAAAGTAAGTAGTCGTCTTGTTCTTCTTGAATCAAATTTGTTGATGGACTTCTATTCTTTTCATTGTGAGCTTTTAATTTTCTGCAGAATTTCATTAGATGATTTGAACGTTTACAGAAATGGCAGAACATCTTTTTATTTCCACCTTTTGAAAAGTTATTTTCGTATGTTTTATTGTTTGAATTATGTTGAAATTTCAGGACTTTTTTCATCAGTTAATTCTGGATTTATTTTTCGACGAATTTCTTCATCTTGTAGACTTGATAGTACTATTTTCATTTTTAAATCATCCTTATTTGAATGTCCAGTACTAAGTGTTGTAACTAAATTATTCCATGATTGTGGCAGGCTGCTTAAGATAATTCCAATTCTCATAGTGTCAGTAATAAATTCTCCCATGGATTCAATTTTTTGAAATAAATCTAGTATTTTATCAAGATGATTTTGTAAATCTCCTCCTTCTGCCATTTGAGTTGCAAACATTTTTCTCAATAATGTGACAATATTTGTAACAGAATCATGTTCATGGATATCTTTTAGATTATTCCAAGCTTCAAGAGCACTTGTAGCATTACGAATATGTAACAATTGATTGTCTTCGACATTAAGTCCTATAAGTGCTTGTGCTGTTTGATCTTGTTGAGTCCAAGTTGAAGTAATAGTTTCTGGTGTTTCGTCGTTGATTGTGTTCCAAACTTTTTCTTTAATCATAAGGAGTTTTAATTTATAACTCCAAACCAGACATTGATTAACACTGACGATTAGTAACTTGATCAGCGTCAGGAGTTATCGTCAGTATTTATTTCATTGCGTACCATATATAACGTCGCTGCGCAGGCTCGTCCGTATAGTGTGAATGCTAAATATCGTTAGTATGCATGCATCTAACGAAATATATTCAACGATTGTTTTGTATTGAAATTGATTCACACTATACGGATGCGCTTGCGCAGCGACGTTACGTATGGTACGCAATGAAATAATTACTGACGATAATTCCTGACGCTGATCAAGTCAGTGTTAATCAATGTCTGCTCCAAACTGAATAGTTTTCAGAATTCAATTTAGTAATGTTAACTTTAGTTTCCATTTTAGTGATCTTTATGGAGCTTTTGCTACCAAATGTTAAATAAAACTGAATGTGTTTAAGTTAGTATTGGAACTGAACTATTTTATTTAAATCACTTTCTTTTATACAATATTATTTCAATGATTACTTTGATCAATACTTTAATACTTTTATTATTAACAATCTCAACGATTACTTTGATCATTACTTTGATGATTAACAGTATGTCGAACACCAACGTGTTTCAACATCCAAATGTGGTGTGCCAAATTTTATTCCAACCTTTTGAAGCTCATTTATTGTAGAACTGAGGCGCATTATTTTGGCGATTCGCCGACAAAGTGAAATTATATTTTTGTTTGCTTTTGAAATGTGATACAGAGTAAATTTTATACACAATTGCAGAGTATGCGCTGCAAATCGAATACTTTTTATTTCCCAAAAAGGCTCATTTTGAATTTGCATGTTTGAAATCATTGCATCGAGTGAATTTGAGTGTGCATCGAATGCAATAATGTCCATTTCATCTTCGCTGTCTAACTGATCAAACATAATGTTCAAAGCTTGTAAAGCTGTATAATCAGGAACAGTCTCAAGGTAATGATCTATTTCTTCATCATGCGAATCCATAGATTCATTACATTCGTGTACCATTTGGTTATGAAAAATGCTCTCAAGAGCTGACATTTGAGAAGTCATATCTCTGACCATTTTGAGCACGTTTGCTCCATTATACGTAGTTATGGATATGACTTGTTGGGGTATAACACCATATGTACGCAACAATTCACATATAATTCTTGCCAAATATTCACCTGTATGTGCTTCGGTTAACTGTAGCATTCCGATGGAGCGAATTTTTTGTTGGTCATTGTCAATAAACTGCACACTTATACCGAGAATAGATCTTCGCCTTTTGGTAGTAATGTCTACCATCAAACAACACGGACGACCACGTAGCTCTTCACAAATTTTTTGTCGAACATTTCTTGCAGTTTGACGCAGAATTTCTTTCACTTCATGAAGATGAGGGTCTGATAAATTCACAGCTTGGCCAGCATCTTCCAATTCTTTCAATGTATCGGCAATTAGGGACAAAAATCCAGTGCCATTGAGATGACGAAATGCATGGCCGTCTACTGCAACAAATTCGACACAACCCATTAATAATTTGGCTCTTTTTTCTTGAATCGATTTATTTTCGGTTATTTGTGCAAAAATTTCTTTGTGTTTTTTTATATGAGCAGCCAAATTGCTGGCATATGTTCCATTTATTTTTGCGTGGCATTCAGTGCACTCGTAAAACTTTTTATTAGAATTACCCTCATCATTTTCTGACTCTAATAGTTTGAAAAATCGTCGCGCAGATTCAGTTAAATTGATTTTTTTCTGTTTTATTTTATTCGACTCTGTACTTGACATTTTTGCATTTATTTCTGGAATTCAAATTATTTTAACCCTTGAGAACACAGAGCACATCAAAATTATGAAAGAATATACATCAAAAATTAGAATTTCACGCGGATGTGCTTGAAGCTATTATACCAATATACTGATAACATAAACGCAAGACAAATTGGCGCCAATGATTAAGACAAAGATGCGCTTTGCAATCGACGATAGAAAACGTTTATTGTTGCCGTAAGAACGAGAGAGCAAATACGAATACTAACTTCAGAAGAACGCGTGTGTTTAAAATATAAAAACCGATTTCATCAAGTGTGCATTGACTGAGAACGTTGTGCGGTCAATTTCAAGCATTTCACTTATACGTACGTTTTCAAACGGTTAAGACATCGATCACTCTCAAAACTTTGTCATTGTAAAACATTGTTGGTGCATTAAGACGATTTTCGCGACGAATAAAATTGGGGAAAAAATAAAAATAATATCGTAAAATTTCAAAGCAACAAAATGCTGGTCGTTGTCTACTTAAAAGATGCAAAACAATACACCGTAGTGCCTGAAGAATTCATTTATAAATTGGACGAGCGCAGCTTGAAAAATGTGGGTTTGAATCGCAACCAGAATCGATTGATTTATTTTTCAGTCGACATATTCGATAAATTGGAACGGCTAGAAGTTGTTGATCAACCACAACCAAATTTCAACCTTCCTGTATCGTTCAAATATCCATTACCAATCAATTTGAACAAGACTTGTTTCATCGGTCGTTTAATTAAATTTGAAGGTGAGTTTATTAAGAAGAGTTCATATTTTTTTTTTTTTGCAAAATACTTGACTGAATCAATTGTTACGTAAATGTGTAAACAGATTCATTCGAAGCTGCAATGCAACGAGCAAATCGATTGCGTCAACAAATGCCGATAGTCTACAATCCTTCACGTCTTTATGAACGGCCAATTCCGCCAATTGAGCCTCCCGAAAACGAACACGAAGAAAACAATAATGCGCTCAATGATACACAAGTTGAGCATGTCGAAAATGAAGGTGAAGAAAATGTTCGTGAACATTCCATTGCACTGTTTGAAAATGTGGAAATCGAAGAAGAAAACGACACGACAAATCACGCTTCCGGAGAAGAAAATTCATCACAAATTGATGTTAAACCGTTACGTTTGGTTGACAGCGAGGATTCGGTTGCATTTGAGAATTTATTCAATTGCCGAACCACAATTTCCACTGCAAATGAAGTAGACCCACTTGCTTTGAACGATTCTCAATCCGGTAATGAATCACAAAATCAACCAATCATGGTAAATGAAACAAATCTACTGGTACAACCAGCTCTGGCTGAAAATAATGAATTTGGTGTCGCGAAGGAGACTGATAATGTTCAAAATGAAAATGTCGTGGTACGAAACGAAAATATTGAATCATTTGGAAATGAACGTGCTAATGATAGTCAAGGAAATAATGGTGAATACAATGAGGATGAAGGAGAAGCACGCAATGAACAAATCGCTGCTAATGTTCGAAATGTTTTGTTGCATGGCCAACATGTTGTTTTTGATGACGATTGGGAATATATACATATCCCAGGCCAAGCTTTACAGGCGATTCAAAATGAAAAATATTTGACCAAAGCAAATGATGTTCTCTGTGGCAATCGTCCTTTTAAAGAAAATGTAAGTACTCTTTCATTCTTTTTGTATTTAATATGCCGAGGTTTTGATTGTTGTTTTCACAAGTGAATAAAGTGAAGACAATTGATTGTGTGATGAATGAAAACTATGATATAATTTTGTTTTTAGGTTGACGGCGATCGCGCATTCATGGTATCAACTGGAAATGGTGTTGAGTACAAAGAAATTTGGCTAACGGCCCATGCAGTTACTGGTTTGGTCAAGATGAATAAGAAAAAGCCTGGTGAACAGCATGATACAATTTTTTTAAAGGCAATGCTCATCGGCCTCTGCACCATGAAGAAAATTAAGCAGAAAGAAGTGATTGAAGAAGGCATTTTGGCCCTAATCAAAGGTAACATTTGAAAACCAATATTGAAAATTTATTTTTATCCAAATTTTGTTTTATCCCAACAGACTTGTTTGAATGGCGCATAGACAAAGACAACGACCGTTTGCTTGCATTCGAAAACTTGTTGAATTCAGCCATCGTCGGCATTCAAAATAATGATTTCAAAGCATAAAAATAAAATGGAATTATTCACACAAAATCCACATTTCCAAGAAGACATATTACAAAAGGAAAGAAAATTCGACAAGATTTTAAATACTTAAATTACATGAGAATTTATATTTATATATTTAGAGCATGTCCAAAAAAACAAACATGAAGGAAAACCAAAATTTAAGTTTCAAACTGAATTCTTAGCATGCATATTTTTTATATCACGTATTTAATAAACAACTTGAAATTATTTGAATTACTGCTTTGCTTTGTTTTGTTTGTTGTTCGATTTCGTTTTTTTTTTCATACCGAAGAAGCCTTTCTGTTCACAATCGATTTGACGTTTGAAAATGAATAAACAAAACAAACGCCAGTGTTTTTTTTCTTGTCCGAATCAGCATTTGAAATGTTTATTAGTATTGGTTTAAGAATTACGAGACCAATGAATCGTCACATATCGCATAATAGTGTATACGAACGCAAGCGAAAGAGAATCGCGCATCTACATACAGAGCTGATATAGCGCGCATACACATCGTCGTCAAAATACTAATAAAAGACAGAGAACGTTATGTCTGTATTGGTATTCTATCGACGATGTGTATGCACGCTACATAACGTTCGTATATCAAATAATTCATCATTCAAGTTCAAACCAGGGCACTCGGCACTAATTTTGTCGTTGCCACAATTGTTACGCACTAAGTGGAATAAAAAACCAAAACTAAAAAAGGATCAAAATCAAATTCAGACTGTAGTAGTTGTTGAGAAGGATAATTCAAATATTCAATCTGTTGATGAAGATCACCATTTGAAGGAATTATTGATTAAAAAAATTGTTCAATTTGGTGAAAAAAATTCCGTTAATATCTATTGGTACCGATAATATTTCTAATTTTGAATACAATAACAACAAGATAAAGTGTAAAGTTTTATGTCCCGTGTGTGATGATCATATTAAATGTGAATACGGCAAGTATTGGTTAATCAGCAATTTCGAAAGGCATTTGAAAAAACATTTCGAAGAGGCAAATACCACACAACCGATCTACACAACTGTTTTCGTTGAATCGAATGACAATCAAAAGCCGGTGTCATTCAGCTTCGAACAAAACGAAGAACTAGAGGAAATTTTGATGGACTAATTAAAAGTTGCTTTAAAAATCAAGTTTTATCGTAATTTGTGTGCGAAAAGTCACAGTACCGTTGAAAAATGTATTTTGTGGTATATTTATTCGAATTGAAAAAACACGTCGTTCTTCCGGCGACATGGATAAAAGACATTGGAAAACAAATTGAAAAATTTGTAAATCTCAGTTTGAACAAATCGCAACCATTTTTGTGTTATTACACGACTAAAGCTGATGCTTTTGTTGACGGGTGCCCAGATCGATATTATACTCCAGACTTTTCAAAAATGGTTAACAAAATAAATGCCGATGGTTCCTTTGATGGCTGCTTCATAGGGAAACTGAAACAATATAAAAGTATGTATAAAAAAAATTCTATGAAGCACAGACAATTTATATTAACGATATTTTTGTATGCTATTTTAGTTCTTTTCGAAGATGCAGTCAGTTTCAAAAATCACTTGCAGAATGTCAATCCACCGGTTTACAATTATGCTCGATTGAAAGAATTGCCACTTCCTTCACTCTTCAATATCGACGATGACAATGCCTGGTTCCATGCTTTTACTGATTCCGATGACTCTTTTGATGATTTATCGCTCAATTCACTGGCAGCAGCATCAAATTTATCCGTACAAAGTCAAATATCTCTTGATAAATCAGATTCTCACTCTAATGAAATAAGCAACCAAGGATCCAGAAACGAATCAATGATTGATGTCCCGATCGAACATTTAGAAAGCGAAGATGTTGATCCATTGGAAATAACAATCGAAAACACATCGTTGACTGATGATCATAAACAATTGAACGGTGGAAACACAGCACAATTAATTGAAAATGTTTTACAACAAGAAATTGGTGGCGAACACATCCGGAATGTCAATGAAAATGTTGTGCTGTCTGATGAAAATGGTGCTCAAAAAGATTTTGATGATCAAAATCAAATGAACGGTGGAAATACAGCACAATCAGTTTCAAATGTTTCACAACATGCATTTAATGGCCAAAATCTCCAATCCGATTCAGGTGCTAATTTGGAAACAATTGAAATTAAAACCGTACAAACTGTTCTCTTCGAAAATCATGCGGGAAATAAAGATGATATCGATGAATTGCTAGAAGAACCAGAAGAGATAATATACGATGACGATGTCGTCATCACAATTGGTCGATTGGGTGTACCAAAACAATGGTCATTAACCAGCGAATATTTAGTAAAACGCGAGGGTGATTTGATGTCTGGCAATATTCCGTACAATGTAACGGTAAGACAAGAAAATAATTTGGTCTTTTAGAATCATCCATCGATAGCAATTGTCAATTGCGCATTGAAACTAGCGCCCTCTGTGAAGTGTATTCTATGTTATTGTTGTTGTATTTTGACAATTGCTGTCGATGGGTGTTTAGAATTTTTAAATAAATCTATCTTTTTTTATGCAGGTCTCGGGAAGAGTTTACAAAATTGGCGATCAACTAATTGAAGTTCCAAAGAAAGCAGTAGAAAAAATCATTGAATGGAACCAAGGCGCAAAACGAAATGATGTTAAATATGATAGGAAGATTTGTTGTTCTCTCTTGCTCTCTTTAGTAGCAAAAGACAAGCTTCTTGAATCCTATATTACTGATGAAGTAATTGATTTCATTAAAGGTGAGTTTTATTCATTCATATTTTACGCCATTTGGAAATTGATTTAATTTAATTTAATTTTCATTCTACTAGAAAAGTTGTTTTGGTACGATCACCTCATCCTAAGTTTCAAGCTTCGTTGGGTTGACTTTGGTTTGGAGGAGCTATAGAAAAAACGAAACAAAAAGAAACAAAAACAAAAAGAATTAGGTTAAATTTGATGAATAAATGAATGAAGGACAAAATAGTTAAATGGCAAATAAATAAGCTGGACACCACAAAACGGGCACAGTGAATCAGAGATTGTAATATGGATATTCCCATACAGATATATATTTCTATAAGTATAGAAATATATTATAGTTTTGACGCAGCGTGTGAATGTGTGCGTTAGCGGTGTTGTATCAACTGTGTTTCGTTTTTAATTTTACATTCTAGCTTGTTTTGTTATTCGGTGCGGCGAAGAAACCGATCGTATTGCGGCAATTGAAAAATACAAATCGGAATTGGTTACCACAAAACGTACAGCAGCAGCTATACACAAGCACTAATTAGTCTTGAAACTAATTTCTTGTCTTATAATATGAATACCATGCCACGCCAAATAATTTCAATGATGGATATTTTGATATTTAAAAAAAATCAACTAAAAAATTTAGAAAGTCTTAGCAAAATCGTTTGAAATCAAACTTATGTGGTTTTTTCAAATTTCAATTCAAACAAATGCCATGTAAACATGTAATGTAAGTCAACATAACCATGAGTGATAAGTGTTTGCCTCGTTTTAAGTACAATCACTGATTTATATATTTTATGACTGGTAGAATCCCTGCTTAAGGAATGAATATTTTCATATTTTAAGAAATTAGATTCAATTTGATCGTTTTCTAAGACATAATGATAGAAAGAATGCCATGAAGGGAAATTGATAAATTTGAAAAAAATTAACTCAATAATCTAAGAATTACCGATATGCAAAAATGTGCAGCTATAAAATGATTTCTTACAAAGTGATTTTGAAATTTAACCAAGTAATTTTTGCGAATTTCAGTTAGAACAAATGCATGTGATGTAAGTAACATGTGATGTAAGTCAACATAAGCGTTTACCTCGCTTTAAGTACAATCACTGATTTATATATTTTTTGACTGGTAAAATCCCTGCCTAAGAATGAATAATTTCATATTTTAAGAAATTAGATTCAATTTGATCGTTTTCAAAGACATAATGATAGAAAGGATGCAATGAAGGGAATTATTTTTTTTATATATTTTACGCCCAAAATTTGCAAGTAGTTGGACATGAATTTTGTAAACAGTCAATAAAATTTGGACAGCAATTTGGGTTGAATGTCATTTATTAACTGAACGATTACCAAACTAACGTAAAACTATTAATACAGTGAAATCAGGAAATAAGAATGCTGACTAAATATAAAATAACAAACATGGGAAACAAAACACGGAACAAATAATTAGGTTACATAACTTAAACAAAACGCAAAATATTAAAACTGAATTCACATTATGTGTTATGATTACTCATCAACAACATTCTCCGGCACAGGAGTAATGATGCGTGGCATAGAAATAGCCCTAACAATTGTTTCACATTTTTTATCTTTTTTCACATATTTATACAAAATATAGCAAATAAAACAAAATACCCAAAAATAAATCAAAGAATAATGATGAACATCATGATTATTAAAAGTTAAATATGAATTTTGCTTAGTACTATTTAGCATTTCCTGAAGCTCATTGATTTTTTGTTCATTAAAAATATAGTGCTCTTTATTAAAACCCGACGTTGATTGATTATTATTAACGGAAGGAAAAGTCCAATTTTCCAAAGAAATTTCTGGAAAATTTTTTTTTTTTCACAACTTCCCCCTCTTCTTGTTGATAAGAGATTTTAGAAACCAATTGAAAATTCTCTGCTCTGAAAATACAATGAGGTTGTAACGATAGTACACCCTCACCAGCCAACCAATCGTGGACAACCCTTTCGCCACAAATAATCGTTACCTTTACTGAATTGCGTAACGCAAACAAAAACCTGTTTGAACTCAAAACTTGAAAAAAAATATCAGTTGGAAACTTTGATAATTCACATTTTTCTCTTGACACATGGTTGAAAACATTCCAAACACACAACGATTTTTCAGATGCGAAAAATTGATTTGGTTTGTCACAAATTAGAGATTTTTTACTTTGATAAGAAATACATTTCAAATCCTCAACAAACTGAAACAATTGTCTATCAGCAGAAGTTAACAAATACGAATGTTCATTTTTAAGAATAAACAAATTTCCATTACGCAAAGTAGGAACAGCCAATATCCTGAATAACTTAAACTTTTGAGTATTCAATAATGGGATTGAAATTTTAAAAACATATTGATTTTTCAAACGAAACACCGAAATCTTGCTCACTGAATAGATTTCAATCTCTGATGGTACTTGGTATTCAGAACCAAGCTGTTTAGACTACAGCTTTGCGTTTTAGTTATGTTATGATTATTTTAATGCCAACATAATTAATGTTATGTTATGTTTGAAACACTATTCATCTTAATAACGTTAATAAGATTCCACCATAATAATAACATAATATGTTATTAATATGTTTAGAAAATCTTATTATTATGTTAATAACATAATCAAACATAATACAATACCAAGTCTCATGATTTTTCGGATAAATTTATTCTCAATTGCATTTCAAAGAGGAAAGAAACCCACGTTGAATTTCAAATTGATTTTTCTCAGCTATCCGGTAGGAAAAACGCAAAAATAAATTAATTTTTGACTATAGTAAAAAAAATTTCAAGACCTATCAACTAGAGGTGTCAGTTGCCCAGGCTGATCCATGGATTCTCAGGATTTGGCCTGCATTCCAAGGCTTCCTATTTGGAATTTCATATAAAAATAAACATAAAATTATGTACACCAATTTTTCATGAAATTTCAAACAGGAAGCCTTGGAATGCAGGCCAAATCCCGAGAATCCATGGATCAGCCTGGGAAACTGACACTTCTAGTTGATAGGTCTTGAAATTTTTTTTACTATAGTCAAAAATTAATTTATTTTTGCGTTTTTCCTACCGGATAGCTGAGAAAAATCAATTTGAAATTCAACGTGGGTTTCTTTCCTCTTTGAAATGCAATTGAGAATAAATTTATCCGAAAAATCATGAGACTTAGTATTGTATTATGTTTGATTATGTTATGAATATAATAATAAGATTTTCCAAACATATTTATAACATATTATGTTATTAATATGTTAGCATCTTATTAACGTTATTATTATGTTATGTTCGGCCAAAATAAATAATATTTGATTATATTATGGTTATGTTATGTTATATCATACTACTTTTTTAATAACGGTAAAGCTGTAGTTTAGACATCAATTCGATTTGAGCTTTGATTTCAACCGGAGTAAATAACTCATGATTAATATGATTCCTCCTTGAATCCGTAATCACCTCAATAATCGCTGACTGTTGGCGTTCAAAAGCATCAATTAGTTGGGTTAAATAAAAAAAGAAATTATGCAAAAAACTTTCTGATTCTAATGTCTCAGTTTGATTTCGCATTTGATCCACAAAATTGTCAAAACGCAATGATTGTTTAGATATTTCATTCCCATTGGACTTCAGCAGACCCAATGAAAACTCCAACACTGATGTAAGATTTTTAAGCAACAACAAAAGATGTTGTTCGTTGCGATGAATCCCAGACAAATCCTCGTTATATTGTTCAACAAAATGAGAACCAACAAGACCAGTAAAATCACCAAGAATATCGCCAATGAAATGCAAAGTTGGCATTCCATTCACAATTGCCCTTTTTTTTTCTTGAAGTTTCAAAGATTAGGAAATTTCGCATTTCAATTTTCTCAACTCTGTTGTTTAAATATGTAATTACATTGCGGCATCCACCATTACGAAGTGCTTTTCTATAACAAAATTGTTTGGCCAAAGACAAATTGCTCTCAATTGCTGAAAATTCCCGATGAAGAATTTTCAAATTTAAATGTGACAACACATTCCAATCTGAATGTGTCATAAATACGTCACTAGTTTTTTCGAAATAAAAACCAGGTGGCACATCAAAACGAACAACATCGAACGGTTTTCCGGAAATTGGACTTTGATGTGATAAAGTCGAAAAAATAGCCAACATTGCTGTTAAAACTGGCAAAATATTTGATGAAGTCTGTTCATATATACAAATTACATTAGACGATATACACGTGCACAATTTGTTTCGACCCCAGATTCAAACGAACACCCTTCCTCCCTCGGAAAAGCACACAATTTTGTAATTGGACGTTTAAATTTATTGTTGGCGGTTTTTACAGAAACAACACGAACCAAACCATCATCACCAGGATGTTCCTCAACCACCCTTCCCATCTGCCATTGAGTAGGTGGAAGATTTTCATCCCTAATCAAAACTAACTCGTGTAATTTTGGAGTCGAATTTTTCGTGAACCATTTTGAACGAGTTTGTAATTGATTTAAATAGTCAGATTGCCAAAGTTTCCAAAACAACTGAGTCATCTGTTGAACTCTTTGCCATTTCGTCAACCACGACATTTTTTCTTCAAGATGATTATGTTCTGGTGGTGCAACCAATGATTCACCCACCAAAAAATGAGCTGGAGTCAAGGCAACAGCATCATTTGGATCCGAAGATAAAGCACAAAGAGGACGTGAATTTACACAAGCCTCTATTTGAGACAAAAGCGTGCATAGCTCCTCAAACGTAAGTTTGGCGTCAGCGATTGTCTTTTTTAAATGAAGCTTTACGAATTTGACAGCAGCTTCCGCCAAACTGTTGAAATGTGGAGCACCAGGAGGCGAAAAATGCCACACTGTTCCACTCTTTGCCAACTCTTCACAAATAGTTTTATCATATTGATCATCGATTAATTCAATATTTTCGCACAAAATCTTGTTCGCTTTTACAAAATTTGTACCATTATCACTATACAAATGTCGCACAGCACCACGACGAGAAACAAAGCGACGAAAAGCAGCCACAAAAGCCTCAGCAGTTAAATCCGAAACCACTTCAATATGGATTGCCTTTGTGGACATACAAACAAAAATTGCAATATATGCTTTGTGAGTTTTATAGCCACGACCGCTTGAAATTTTAACATTAATTGCCCCAGTGTAATCAACAGCAGAACTTGAAAATGGTTTTTCACCTGCTGTTACACGAGAAGCCGGTAAATCTGCCATAAACTGTGACATTGTTTTAGGAGCAACTCTAAAACATTTAACACATTTAAAAATAACTGATTTAATTGTTCTCTGGCTTTGTGTAATCCAAAATTTTTGACGTAGAGTGGACTCCGTCAATTTTGCACCGCCATGACAACATTTCTCATGGGTATCTCTTATAATCAACTCAGTTATTCTGTGTTTATTTGGAAGCAATATTTGATGCTTCGCTTCAAATGGCACATTTGCATTTTTAAGTCGACCACCGACCCGAATAATGCCTTCATTATCAAGAAATGGACTCAACGACAATAAAGTACTTGACCGCAAATGTTGCACTGAATGTTTTTTACGAAGTGTTCTCAATTCGTTTACATAGCATTCACTCTGAATACTTTTAACGATCACTTTTTCAGCCAATTTCAATTCAGTGTATGATAATGAATCAATTTTTCTAGCTCTCGTTTTACAATTATAACAAAAACGAAAGCAATATGCAATTACACGCTTCAGCTTATCAAATGTTGAAACAACCGGCAAAGAAAATACATCGTTTGAAGTTTCGTTTACCCGAACCGTTTCCAAACCGACGTGCACTTCCAATGCTGGTTTATAACGTGGTGGTTCCAAAGAGTTATCCACCAAAAACTGAGGGCCATGCCACCACAATTGATGCGAAATCAATTCTGAGGGAGAAACACCCCTTGAGGCACAATCCGCTGCATTGTCTTCAGAACGAACGTGTGACCACCATGATTTATCTGATAATCAATGACAAGTTGATTCAATGTTTTTATGGCCAAATATGGTGCATTTGCCGTACCATAAGTAACCGTGCTCAATTCATATTCCCTGATTGATTCAAGTGGAGATTCACGCCAAAGAATTCGCTGCAAATGAGTTTGAGACTCATTTATCCGTATTTGACGATACATTTTTTCTAAGTCCACCGTGAAGGCAATTCTGTGCTTTCTCCAACGGAGCAAAATGGTTGAAAGATCATTTTGAAGCAAGGGGCCCAAAGCCATTTGTTCATTTAGACTTTTGCCGTTTGAAGATTTTTGCGAAGCATTGAAAACAACACGAAGTTTTGTTGTTGTGCTTTCTTTGAAAACGCAATGATGAGGCATATAATAAGCATTTGGGTGTGAAGACCATACCTCATGCATGTGTCCAGTACGGATGTATTCATTTAAAAAATCTGAATACTGTTGTTTCAAGTCCGGTTGCTTTTTGAAACGTCGTTCAAGAGAGAAAAGAGCAGCAATAGCAACCCGTTTTGAATCACCAAGTTCCGGTTCATCTAAACCATTTTTAAATGGAATAGTTACAACAAAACGCCCGTTTAAGTCACGAAAATGAGTTTTTTCATAATGCTCCTCACAAAATAATTCCTCTTCCGTGAGTGCTTCAGAATCGTCATTGATAAACTCATTTGAATTGAAAAGATTATCTAATTTCTCAGTCAATTCAACATTTGAAACAAGAGTAACTACCTCCACTTGAGTAGTTTTTTCAACCGCTCCCGAAACAACCCAACCAAACTCAGAGTTTTGAGCGATCAAATTATTTTCAGACTTAATCAAGCCCATTTTGAGAACTTGCGCATATTCTGATGCGCCTAAAATGATGTCAATTTCCGATTCACACAAAAATGAAGGATCGGCCAATGTTAAATTGTTGACAAAATCAAATTCTCTCTCAGATTGTGAAATAGAAGACATTTTTGTGAGTTTAGTTAAAACAATTGCTTCTGTGTTCAGAACAAAATCTGATTTGAAACGAGGAAAAATCGTTAAATTGAGAGAATGTTTCGCTGTTTGCATTTTGGCTCCAATACCAGAAATAACAGCAGATATATCATTTCTTTTCAGATTGAGAATTTGAGCTGCCGTTTTAGATATGAATGAGCTCTGTGAACCCTGATCAAGCAAGGCTCGAAGCAAGACGGATGTACCATTTTTTGCACGCACACCAATCATAGCCGTAGCTAACAAAACTGTGCCAAATTTGTTCATAGCAGTTGTTGCCTGAACTTCAATTGGCTCAATATTTGCGACATTTGTTTTAATTGTTTTTTCTTCAGTTTTTTTTGTCTCCAAATGGAGCAACGAATGATGATGATTTTTGCAAAATTTACATACAAATTTGCTCTTGCAATCATGAGTACGATGTGAAAATGAAAGACAATTCAAACAAATCTTCTTTTGTTTTGACCAATCAAAACGTTCCCTCACACATTTTTTTAAAAATAATGAACATTTAAACAATGGGTGCTCTTGACCATTATTGCACACCAAACATTTTGAAGTTTTTTCAGACGAAGTAACCACTTGCTTTTCCCGTCTGGTAAAACTGTTTTCATTTTTTGACCCAACAGATTGTAAAGCCATAAAGCGATTTTCAATATATGACAAAAAACTTTGCAAAGTTTGCAATTCTCTAACGTCTTTTAACTGACATTCATAATGAATTATTGTCGACGAATCAAGTTTTTTTAATAAAATGTGACAAATCAAAAATTCCAATAGACATTCACTACTAACACCAAGATTTTTGATTGACATTATCGATTCATAAACTGTATCATGCATTGATTTCAAAGCTTCGGCATTTTCATTATTCATTCTTGGCAATTGAATAATGTTTTCGATCAACGCGCTTACCAAATCTCTTTTATTTTCAAATCTTTTTCGAATCAAATCATAACACAGATCATAATTTTCCGGAGTTGGATCAATATGATTTATGATCTTTGATGCTGAACCCTTGATACAGGTTTTAAAATATTCGATTTTCATATTTTTATCAATTTTTGGATTATTGTGAATCATTTTGTCGAATAAAGCAATAAACCCCTTCCACTCAGAAGGCTTACCCGAAAATTCAGGTAGTTTAATTTTAGGCAACGAAAATTGAACATTCGTTGACGAATCTAACGACGAGCACATTTGAAATGAACAATATAAATCATTAAGCTTACCGGAAATTTCCATGTATTTCTTCATAATGATGTTGTAACTAAACGAAATTTCTTTTCCATTGGATCTGGATTCAAGCACCGATTGTCGTAGTTCATTCCAATTTGTTGATAAATTTTCGGGTACATGACTTTGTACCCCAGAACGGATATCCGTTCCGTTTTTCCGGAAACGGAACGGAAACGGACATGGATAGAAAATCAACAATGAAACAAAAAAGAATAGAAACGGAACGGAAACGGAAATGGAACGGAACGGAAACGGAATATGAACGGATATGAATGGAACGGAAGCGGAATATGAACGGATATGAATGGAACGGATTTGGATGCGGATCCGAAAACGGATTCTTAGACGAATGGCATTCATTCATAAGATGGACTCTCTACACAGGAATCCGAACCCGAAAAGTACATTTTATTGCCACGGAAATAAATCTACAATTTATCTTTCTCATCATCATTGATGCGGTAGTCAAATTGTTTTATTATTGTTCAACCAAGAAATATGATTAGCGTACTATTTCTCGACTCAAAGCTATCAAGCTAACAAGAAAACTACGTATATCACAATGGACAATTTTCCATACACTAAAATTCAGTTATTTATATATGTAATGCAAGAGCCTAATTTTATATTCACAAATATGTTTCAGATGATATGATTTGAAGTGTCACAAACGAATCAATTCAATATGAAAAACAAATATAAATATTCCATTATATCGAATTAAAAAAAAGATACCCAGAGTAACGGAAAACGGATACGGAAACTGATACGGAAACGGATACGGAAACGCATTTTCTATAGGGGCTGATAATTAAAACGAATGGCCCAATATTTGTCAAATATTACGCATATAAGAACGTATAAGTGTAAATAAACAAATAAGCAATATGGAAAACAATGAAACGAATAGTTCTCAGCACCTAGCACCTTTCCGTTCGCTCATATAAAATACATCTTTGGAATCAAATTGGGTTCAACTTCACTGTTGTCAGGCAAATAATTTAGTAGCTAATATTTGTGTATTCTACAAAATGTACACAAAGAGGAATTAATTTGGATTCAATATCACCCGAGCTGATAAAATAAATAGACATAATCGAAAACCCTGGACCATGAAAAATGAAAGATTCAATGTTAGACACTAGGTTAGATATGATTCACTTTTTTTTTCATCGATGAGATGCATATTGTTCATGGGCTACTTTAGATGATGAAAAACTTGTAAACTTGTTACATATTGCAATAAAACTTTCACTAAAAACAACTTAAAGCAGCTAAAACCAGATATTGTGAAAAAATTTACCGTGACAGAGTTCGGAATATTTTTTGCAGGTGTGTTAGGTCCGGAAAAAAAAAATCTCAATTTAAGAAAAAAACATGTGCAATTAATATGTACGAAATGTGTACTTTACGTACATGTAATTTTTGGAATTGTGTACTTGGAAATCTTTCGAGAAAAAATGTGTACTAAAATCACGTTTTGTAAAACTTTCACAAAAATTAATATTTCTTGAAACGGATTTCACAAGAAATATGTACGAAATATGTACTCTCCGAAACGAGAAGAATTTTTTAATTTTTCCCATTTTTTTCAGAAAAAATCGCACTTTCAAATTTTAAATCGGAGAAATCGAAAAAAATTCAAAAATTCGTTGTCACCAGAAATATGTACGAAATATGTACTTTCTATTGCACTAAGAATTATTTCATTTTGTTTATAATTGTAATGTGTACGGGAAATGAAAAACTTGAACCATGTACTATAATTACGTTTTGTAAAATTTTCACAAAAATTCAAATTTCTTGAAACGGATTTCACTAGAAATATGTACGAAATGTGTACTTTATGAAAAGATATGAATTTTTCATTTTTTTTTTATTTTTCTAGAAAATATTACATTTTATTTATTTCTTCAATTATATTTTTTGACAATTTAGAATGATATATATTTTGATGGATTCTTCCTCATTCAGTATGCCGTCGATGAATTGGGTTATGTAATCGTTCATTTCAATCAATTACCTCTGTAAAAACAAGAAAATCATTAATATTCATTGGAAATTTATATAAAAAAAATCATTCATTCTTTGAGCCACTAGAAAAACTTGAATAATTACCTTTCACCTGTCTGTAATCAAAATAAAAATTTGAAGAAAAAAACATTATTAGATTTGTACGAAAATAAAAGATGTTCTATGAATTGACCAATCAGACGCGATGAGCCATGTCAAATGAAATATAAAATGAAAAAAATTCAACATTAGGACAAATATTTAAACAAATACAATACCTGTAATATAAGAGAAAAACTGGATGAATAGATTTTCCTTCGCTGATTGTCTTTGCTTGTGTTGGGTGACAGTCGACATATGTGTACCACAATCCATCACTGCGGAGCGAATGTGCAATAAAATGTCCTGGTGCCTTTTTTATTATTCCTCTAAGTAAATATTTATCATCGTGTATCATCAGTTCCTTTTGGATTTCGCTAATTTTCATTGAATGCTGATAAACTCCATCCAAATCAAGAACTACAGCAGGATTGAATGTTTGTGTTCTATTCAATTCTTCCATGGTGTCACAATTTTTGCAGACTTTTTGATCTTTTTTCAATTTCAATGATGGTTGTATATTTTTGAGCTCAAGATCATCATATCGTAATGGTAAACTGACCAAGCACTTTCTTGTGTTATTTGAACACGATGAACAGCGTTTTTCTTCGATTATCGAATACAGATAAACATTTTCCTTGCACAAAGCAGTAAACATATCCATCACACTCATATAACAATCTAGCTGGATTATTTTACGATTAATGATGCTTTTTTCCGCAAATACTGAATGCAGCATTTTTTCTCTTCGGTAGAGTAAATCTTCCATATCATGCC
This sequence comes from Resseliella maxima, assembly GCA_029041755.1. Taxonomy (NCBI): domain Eukaryota; kingdom Metazoa; phylum Arthropoda; class Insecta; order Diptera; family Cecidomyiidae; genus Resseliella; species Resseliella maxima. The sequence continues at coordinate 28,559 of JAQOWM010000226.1, read as the reverse complement.
AATTGCAAAAATCTGATAGAAGTCTTACAAATTCGTTGGAATTATTATTGTCAATACAATTTTGGAATAATGGAGAATCCATATAACAAGCAGCATATAATTGAAATATAGCATCGAATGGACATGTATTGTTTGTAATCAATGAATGATTCTTCTTCTTTTTTCCCCAAATATTTGCGTTCATAATAGTGCGAATTCGGCCTAGTTCTTTCACCGGCTCCAAAATACTGGTCTTACAACGACGGGATAATTTTTCTCTTTTTATGTCTAGATTTAAATTCCTCCAATTTTCTTGAGGTTCATCACACGTTAAATCATTATCCATATCGATGCATTCGTCTATTGCTTTTCCCTTTTTCGGTTCATGCATTTTTTTTTCTAGTGACCCGAAGTTTTTCTCTATATCGTCGGCAACAGCCTGCTGTTCTTGTGTATTTTTTTTAACGATTGTTTGTATTAAACGGCCATTTAAATTACCAATATATCGACGCGTAAATACATCAACTCTTATGTTCTTTTCACTGGAAAAAAGTACATTTTTGACAATATTAAATTCCAGGGCCATGAAAACCCACAAAAACACAAACGCCGAACCCAGAGTCTGTTGTCGCTGATGAAGGATTTTTGTTGGTTGAATTAAAGCAACTCATTAATATGTTGCTAAACATATGAATTTTTGTTAAAAATTCACAGACTGTTTTTTCGAATCCTTCTGCGTAAAATGGATTTTCTGTCATAGTTGAGGGTGCTTCATCAAGTGACTCATTTAGTCTTTCATTCACATATTCATCCTTTACTCTAAATTTGATATTTTCAATCCATTTACCAAATTTAGATTCACCTTTTTGTACGCTTACATTAGAGTCTTCGTCTTTCTTCTCGCTTTTGATATTTACACTCGATTCAAATATCTCATCAATATCAGTACAATGTGTATCAGTCAGTTTTTTTAAAGACATCATTGCATTTGTCACATATTCATAGCGATTCAATAAAACAATGAACATATTTTCAATTAAAACTTCTGCTAACTTAATGTCGTCGTTCAACAACAAGAAACCAAAAATTCGTGTATACATTTTTTTTTTTGTTGCGATCAAAACTTGAAAACATGTTTGTAATTTGTTTGACTATATGGTTGCGATCCAGTCGCTGATATGCAGCTGGTGGTTCAGCGCTGTTGAATAGTGCGTCAAAACATTTGTTATCGTATTCAGTCATCGACTGACATTGACTGAATGCTTGAGTGCAAGCTAACAATAAAGCGGCAGAGTTATCTGTAATGATTTCATTTACAGTCTTAGTAGCACTTAAAGAGGTGCGCTTCCATGTATCCAACATAGCACGAATATTCGGTGCATCATGACGTTGTGTAAGCACTTGATACACAGGTTCTTTTGCATTTGTTGTATGCAATTTTATGACATATAAAAATATGGGCTTGTATCTTCCATATAACATGGAATAGCTCGATGTTTTCGGCTTTTGAATAGGCACTCCACTACTGTCTTAAGAAATTATAATCCGTTTTCGATTGGTTTCAATTCGTAATAGCTCCTTCTGATAAGGTGTGGAAAATGTGCATTCGAATGGATCCAATCCTATATTTTCAATAGTATTCTGGTAGCGTTCTGTGTATTTCATCTCACGTATTGATATAGTGGGATCTTCATGAAATATGAGTTCATTTATTTGTTTGGATTTCATATATCGAAGAGTTGACACATTGGGAAGAAATGGTGGCTGTGTATCACCAATTCTTAAGTATTTATTAGCTAATTTGGCTACTACAACTGCTGCTTTATCTGTTTTCTACATATCCAGAATTTCTTTCTTTTCTTCGCCACTGATAACATATTTCTTATCATGATACACATCTTTGTTAAAGTCGGAAATCTGCACGGTTAATAATTTATGATTGCTTTCTGTGAAAGCAAATAATTTCGCTGAACATCCTTGTTGTAAGCAATTATTATTGACTGTAAATTCATTGGTTGCCATGCGAGGTCTTCCGACCGTCCATACGCAAGGGATTCTCGACATTGTGAAAACCAATTTTCTGAAAATCGGAGCCCACTCTTTGCTTTCGGTTTTGCATTACCATTTTCATATTTAAACAAGTGGAATCCATTGATGTCGATTTTAAATTCTTGGTGCTTTTGTGAATAAAGTTTGTATTTATCATATGTATCACACATATAGTCATTGAATGTCGATTCTTTTTCTATATCTTCTACTAAATGTGGCATTCGTTTACCGAAATAACGCTTTGCGGAAAGATAAACAGCTTTATTGTTAGTATTTCCAACCTCTTCAGCAATCTGTTGATAAATATTTGTTTCACTTGGCAATAAAATCTTGTCATTTTTCACGATTTCATGGGTAAATTGATTAAATTTGGCGTGCAATTGTTCAGTTTTATTCAAAAACTTTGGTCCTCTCTTTCGTGAATTTGATTCGATAGATGGTGAAGAGATTTTACATTCATTAGAATCATTCGTATTTTGTTGCGTATTATTTTCATATTGATCATCTAAACAATATATAATTCCCTAGTAAATGAAATTCAGCCAATTGATGTTGTAATATTACCTTCACTTATTTCACCTACACTCGATGTGTCGCTTCCGTATACTTCGTGGTAGAATTTTGAGGTGCGAGATTTTAATTTCCTCTCGCAAATTGATTCTTCTGATGTTAAACCACTTTTACTTTTTATAAATGTTGAACTGTTTGCACCTAATTCTGTTTCAGCTACGAAAAAAACGCTAATCATGAGCAGGAAATTCTCATATAAAATCGAAGCTGATACTTACTGCGCTGATGCTTTTTATCGTGTTCTAAAACTATGCTGTCTCCCTCTTTAATCGAAAATATTTTTTTACATATTTTACAATATGCCTTAAATTGGTTATCGGGAACGGTATTTATCCAAGGATAAATAGATTTCCAGATTCTTTTGAAGGTTGGATTTCTTGATGCCATTTTTGCTTTTCACTTGTGCACAATTGAAAAACTTGTGAAAAAATTAATCACTGACAAAATGAAAGACATATGCCATATAGTCAGAAAAAGTTTATACTTCGTGTAATTATAATTCATAAACAAAAAGTGTATTTTCGAGATGTACGACAAGAAATAAACAAAAGAAAAAAGTGTGAGCACAAAAATATATTCCCAATAAATGATATTGATAAAGATATGATATGTCATCATATTTCCTTTCTTTTTTGTTAGTTTCGCGAGCACATTAACTCAAATTCAGCATATTCGATTCAGAATGAGACATCAAATAATTCGTTGTTATCAACGCTCATTATAATAATGATATCTCGTGAATTAAAAAATCAGCAAAATCGAAAATGGTACAAAAAATACAACGCGGTATTTTTTCTCTTTTGTCGAAATCAACAATAATTGACAAATAATTTGCAAATGATAATGTCTCTGTGTGTGCTGCCAATCGAATAAAGCATTTATAGCCAAATAATTTCGAAATGAATGTTTATCATTTGAAAATATTGTTTATGTCTACAGTCTCCAAAAATATTTCTGGCTTTCGTTGTTCTTCTTTTATACATAGATCGCAGGAATTCATTTGTAAACGATAACTGCAAAAGACGGGTAAATTAGATCAGAATAATTATGTTTTATGTCAAAAAAGTCATCAAAAATGATATTAAATCAATAAAATCATTGAGATTTTATTTTGATTATGGTTTTTCTTCAAGACAATTCAAATATTGGGATGCACTGGAAAAGAAAATGAGGCATACATAAAGATTTAGCTTCTCTTCTTTCAATTATAGTTGTTCAAATTGTTTACAGTGAATGTCAGATGTATTTGAATAATAGAGACGTAAATTCCAAAATAAATCTCAGCATACTTTAGTGTCAATGTGACGCTTTAAAAATTTTTCATGTGCATATAGCTATATAACTATAGTTCGAAGTAATCTCTTTGATATTTTTTATTAATTAGGTATTCGCAATTTGTGATTCATTCAGATTTATTTATAACAACTCGAATCCGTCGATATAAATTCAATTTGATTACATAAATAAATATGGTGTTTATATTATAGAAATAGACACACTCTCAGCATAATTTAATGTCAATGTGAGCGTTTTCAATTTTGTTCATGTGCATATAGTTCGAAGTATTCTCTTTAATATTTGTTATCCATTGAGAGATTCATTCAGTTTTGAATCCGTCACTAAAAATTCAATTTGATTGCATAAATAAAAATGGTGTTGATATTATAAGAGAAGACACGAAGGAATAATTAACAGTCAACAGCCAGAATCGGAACAATAAAGTGACTTTCAAATTATCGCATTTTGCTGAAAAAGAACACAATTCTCGTTTGAAATTTTTATATGGAAAGTGTCGTTTTGGTGAAACATGTCTTTGTTTTCAAAAATTCTCAACAAACTGGTGCAGTATGTTGCTGCCGGTATCATCGCGATGGGAATCGAAAAAGCCTTTGAGGACTCAAACGTTGATGAAAAATCGGTTGTGGGTGATATTGCATCGGAAATAAAACGACTTTCGTCCGACGACGTAGCATTATCCAGTGCAATGACAGAATTTAAAATCGTAACTTTCACCGCAATTGGTATCATGGCCGTTCTTGTTTTATTAATAATTGCTGCCAAAATGTATGCACAAGTCATCGTGAAGCGGAGCACGAAGAAATTCGTCCATGCTCTTGAAAAAGCATAAAATTAAGGTAATTATTCAAGTTTTTCTAGTGGCTCAAAGAATGAATGATTTTTTTTATATAAATTTCCAATGAATATCAATGATTTTCTTGTTTTTACAGAGGTAATTGATTGAAATGAACGATTACATAACCCAATTCATCGACGGCATACTGAATGAGGAAGAATCCATCAAAATATATATCATTCTAAATTGTCAAAAAATATAATTGAAGAAATAAATAAAATGTAATATTTTCTAGAAAAATAAAAAAAAAATGAAAAATTCATATCTTTTCATAAAGTACACATTTCGTACATATTTCTAGTGAAATCCGTTTCAAGAAATTTGAATTTTTGTGAAAATTTTACAAAACGTAATTATAGTACATGGTTCAAGTTTTTCATTTCCCGTACACATTACAATTATAAACAAAATGAAATAATTCTTAGTGCAATAGAAAGTACATATTTCGTACATATTTCTGGTGACAACGAATTTTTGAATTTTTTTCGATTTCTCCGATTTAAAATTTGAAAGTGCGATTTTTTCTGAAAAAAATGGGAAAAATTAAAAAATTCTTCTCGTTTCGGAGAGTACATATTTCGTACATATTTCTTGTGAAATCCGTTTCAAGAAATATTAATTTTTGTGAAAGTTTTACAAAACGTGATTTTAGTACACATTTTTTCTCGAAATATTTCCAAGTACACAATTCCAAAAATTACATGTACGTAAAGTACACATTTCGTACATATTAATTGCACATGTTTTTTTCTTAAATTGAGATTTTTTTTTTCCGGACCTAACACACCTGCAAAAAATATTCCGAACTCTGTCACGGTAAATTTTTTCACAATATCTGGTTTTAGCTGCTTTAAGTTGTTTTTAGTGAAAGTTTTATTGCAATATGTAACAAGTTTCAGTTTTTCATCATCTAAAGTAGCCCATGAACAATATGCATCTCATCGATGAAAAAAAAAGTGAATCATATCTAACCTAGTGTCTAACATTGAATCTTTCATTTTTCATGTTCCAGGGTTTTCGATTATGTCTATTTGTTTTATCAGCTCGGGTGATATTGAATCCAAATTAATTCCTCTTTGTGTACATTTTGTAGAATACACAAATATTAGCTACTAAATTATTTGCCTGACAACAGTGAAGTTGAACCCAATTTGATTCCAAAGATGTATTTTATATGAGCGAACGGAAAGGTGCTAGGTGCTGAGAACTATTCGTTTCATTGTTTTCCATATTGCTTATTTGTTTATTTACACTTATACGTTCTTATATGCGTAATATTTGACAAATATTGGGCCATTCGTTTTAATTATCAGCCCCTATAGAAAATGCGTTTCCGTATCCGTTTCCGTATCAGTTTCCGTATCCGTTTTCCGTTACTCTGGGTATCTTTTTTTTAATTCGATATAATGGAATATTTATGTTTGTTTTTCATATTGAATTGATTCGTTTGTGACACTTCAAATCATATCATCTGAAACATATTTGTGAATATAAAATTAGGCTCTTGCATTACATATATAAATAACTGAATTTTAGTGTATGGAAAATTGTCCATTGTGATATACGTAGTTTTCTTGTTAGCTTGATAGCTTTGAGTCGAGAAATAGTACGCTAATCATATTTCTTGGTTGAACAATAATAAAACAATTTGACTACCGCATCAATGATGATGAGAAAGATAAATTGTAGATTTATTTCCGTGGCAATAAAATGTACTTTTCGGGTTCGGATTCCTGTGTAGAGAAGTCCATCTTATGAATGAATGCCATTCGTCTAAGAATCCGTTTTCGGATCCGCATCCAAATCCGTTCCATTCATATCCGTTCATATTCCGCTTCCGTTCCATTCATATCCGTTCATATTCCGTTTCCGTTCCGTTCCATTTCCGTTTCATTTCCGTTTCCGTTCCGTTTCATTTCCGTTTCCGTTCCGTTTCTATTCTTTTTTGTTTCATTGTTCATTTTCTATCCGTGTCCGTTTCCGTTCCGTTTCTGTTCCGTTTCCGGAAAAACGGAACGGATATCCGTTCTGGGGTACAAAGTCATGTACCCAAATTTTCGATGAGCACCTTCACGATTCCCTTTGGAGTCGCTGAATGCATCTCACGAGCGGTTGCCAACAGATCCATTAAATCTTCGTATTGTAAATCGATGATATTTTTTGAAATGATAGTCGATGAGTTTGAATCATATGTTTGATCAAAATCTGTTTGGTGGTGTAACGTTTCATTTTCTTTCGGTTCACCTAATGACCCATTTTCATTGTTATTTTTAGTCACTAGGTCACTCGTGGTATCGTTCGAAATTGACGAAGCATTGTCAACACGAATAGGCAGATCATTACACTTTTCTGCTTGAACAAGCACTTTCAAACGATTTTCAATGTCAATTATTACACTATCAAATAACGTTTTAATTTTGTCAAACAATTTATCTTTAAAATATGGTTGACTCAAATCAACATGATCCAACAGCTGATCATTGTTATTGTTTACAACACGGAACAACTCAGAAAACGTTTGCAATTTGTCTTTCAAATATTTTTTCGTTTTTCTGTCTGCACTATCACATTTATAATTGCGAATTAAACGATTCAATTCGTCAATTTCAGTTTTTTGTTCTTTTAATAATCTTTCACAAGCCATGATCAAATTTCACTTTCTTTACTGAACAACTATATAAATTATCACGAAATTTGATATTACTAAGTTATTTAATATGTAGTTTGCTTTATTTTTTTTTAAAGTATTACGTAAACGCTATGGTTTAAAGTTTGTTGTTATTTTTTTGAATTCAACCAAAAAATAGAAATTTTGGCGAAAATGAACAATTTTTCACTTTAACAAGACAAAAATGCATAAATTAAAATGTTCATAAAAATTGTAATTTCAACGATGTGTTTCAATTATCACATTCGAAGGACCAAATGTAAACAGTCAATAAAATTTGGACAGCAATTCGGGTTGAATGTCATTTATTAACTGAACGATTACCAAACTAACGTAAAACTATTTATACAGTGAAATCAGGAAATAGAAATGCTGACTAAATATAAAATAACAAACATGGGAAACAAAACACGGAACAAAATAATTAAGTTACATAACTTGAACAAAACGCAAAATATTAAAACTGAATTCACATTATGTGTTATGATTACTCATCAACAACAATTATTTTAATTCGATAACATTTGCTTTATTGCTAATCAATGCTTTTTTTTTGAATGAATCGTATTCTATTTCTGTGCCTTTTGCATTGGCATTGGTATTTTGCATTGTTTTTTAATTTTATTTAATATTATTTTTATTTTTTTTTTTTTTTTGCTTAAATTATGAGGTATTCACGTAAGTTTAATACTGAGTTTCATTGATGGCTTATGTCTTTGCATGTTGACATTTGCTTTGGTTGCACAAATGAAAGAAAAACATTCTTCTTTTGCTTTGTTGTAGAATTGCATTGACTTTGCTTATGTCATGCACGGTGATATTTGCTTGTTTGTTAATTTTGTTCAAATACTAGGGTGTATTTGCTTTGCTTTGCAAAATCTTTTTCTTTCATATGTCTCACTCTTGTGAGAAATGTATTTATTTATTATTTTTTATTTTGTATATATTTTTCAATTTATGAAATATATATATTATATATATCTATAGATATAATTAGAAATTAATGCTTAACTGCTTAAATGCTACTATTGTAAGAAGTAGACTTTGAATTGGATAGGAAGCTTCAAAAAGGAAAAAAAAAGATATTTATTGAATGACCATTTTGAACGCTTGCTTATTGAAAAAAGAAAAAACTTTACCTAAGAAATCTTTAAATTGGTCCCAATTGGGCTCGATGCTTTGGAGGTTGGCTTCCCAATTGCTTAGTGTGTGACAATCTAGCTTATTCGTTGCCATTATGACTGGGAGGATCTGTGCCATGTTTTCAATCGATAGTGCTTTAACACATTTATCGGCTCTTTTCAAGAAAGTCACTAGCTCGCTTGCTTTGCCTGATTCACACGGTGGAATGCTTTGATACTTATTAAACCAGTAGTGCAATTGTGCGTATGCAGTACCATATGTATCCTTTAATTTCTTAAACATATCTTCATGCGAACCGTCGCTTACATTGACAATTACCGTTGCATCGCCTTCACATGCTTGCTTTATTGCTTCTGCTTTTTGTTCATTGCACACAAAAAACGTTTGGGGTATGTTCATGATATTCATTGGTGACAATACATGTTTACCACAGTTGTATTTGACTCTACCACATGCAACGTAATAAATGTGACATAGTATTATTTTGACAGCAAAACTTTTTCACAATGAGTCTGTTCGACATGCGCTCATATTTATTAAAACTTGCATGTGGTAGAATCAGATACAAATGTGGTAAACATATATTGTCACCAATGAATATCATGAACATACTCCAAATGTTTTTTGTGTGTGGTGAACGCTTGGCTTGTGATGAGCTCTGCATATGCTTTCTCAAACTAGAACCATTTGTCAAATGAACCGTTGTATTTTGGCAGAACAACTGTATTATCTTGCTTGGTTTGTAAGTGCATTGGCTTACCTTCTTCTAATTGCAAATCTTGTAAGACCTGCGAGTCATGGCTGCTTAACGGGTCATTTGGAGAAGCACCCAGCTGAATCAGACGTTCATCAATTTTCTGTACGGCTTCAGCCATTGCTTACTGTGCTTGGTCGTATTCGCCTTCATTTTCTGCATCAAATAACACCACTTGCTCATGCTTCATTTCGAGCTTGGTGTTTGTTAAACGTATTTGGTATTTGAAATACTTCAGTTGCGACACATTCATTGCAATAAATTCCTCTTCTGTTTTGCTCAAGAGTCGTTGGCATATTAAAATCAGCTTTTTTGCGTTTAAATTACGCAAAGTAATTGCATCTTTTCTTTTGGTTGGAATGATTTTAGCCACTTGCTCTTCGTCGTTGCTCATTTTGCTTTAATTTTGCTTTTTCCGTGCAAGTATTGCTTGAATTGTCACGAAAGTCTCGATTTATGTGCTTGTCAGCCCCGTACCGTGAACATTTTTTCAAAGGGTGCGCAGCATCCAATACTTGAAAAAATGGAGAAATATAAAAAATAATTCCGGATTTATTGAAGAATAAAATGTCATGTAAAGATATTACATTAAAACGCCAAACTAAAAAAAACCTATATCATTTTAGTTTTTGGTATGGGAATGATCGGTTATTTGATATGTTTGGAATTTTGAATAAGCTGGAATTTGTTGATTGTTTGAAATATGCCTTATCCATATAATTAATTAATTCATATATGTTTTTTCAATGAATCTACGAAATTCGATGGTTTAAGCATTTTCGTGCTAATTTCGGCACTTTATATTAACATGTCGGGCTAAGAATTGGAAGATAATATTTATACAGTTAATATGATAAGCGATTGACTCATACAATGATTCTTCATCGAAGTTGAGTCTGATATCAGAAATGTATAATTGTTTAGTCTGGAACAGTCATCTCATTCGCCTCACCTCTTAGCTGCGTGCTCTTTCGTATCTCCTACAAATAGTCGCTCGTTCCGACTATAGAGGAGAGCTGCTATTTTCGTATGTATACATAAAAAGTAAATTAATTTCCAATTGATTTTTCTTTTTCCTACCGGATAACGCAAAAATAAATTAGTTTTTGACTATAGTAAGAAAAATTTCAAGACCTATCAACTAGAGGTGTCTTTTGTCCAGGCTGATCCATGGATTCTCAGGATTTGGCATGCATTCCAAGGCCTCCTATTTAGAAGAGGAGAGGCGAATGAGATGACTGGTCTGGAATGATTGTAACGCTTTATTTATTGAAATTAGGGTTTACAAACGTTTCGACAAATAACGCAAGCAACGTTTAAAAAACGTTTTTTTTCTCCGCCGTTTTATTTTGAAGATTAAAAATAACGCAAAAATAACGGTATAAAACGGATTAGAAAAAAACGTTTTCTCATACCACACTGAAAAATAACGCGCTTTGTAACCCTAATTGAAATACATTTTTTGTAAACCAAAACATAAACATTTGAATTAATTCAAGATAATTGTTTGCTTGGGAAATTGATTACCTAGTTATTTGAAGCTCATACAACAGAAATAAAAATAAAATCGACTTGCTGAAATGACAATTTCTTTGAATTCATTCGAGGCAACCAACCTAAGCAAAATTGTGCACATTAGAATACATAAAACAGTAAGATGTTACCATTAAATAAAAGGCTTTCAAAATAAGACAATTTTATGTAATTTTTATTTCATTGATACAAAGACCATTTGATTCAAGAACATTTAAATTGGTTTAAATGAACAATGTCATTCTGAATAGAAATATTGAAATTCGAATTATGGAAAAATTCAGAACTTATTCAATTAATTGTTCCATTTATGCGTTGTTGTTGTTGTTGTTGCGGTTGCGGTTGCGGCCTGCTTCCTTTTTAACTTTATATAACACATCGGTAGAAAAGTTCGTTCCGTTTGAAAGAAAAACACATTTTTTTCCCAAAATTCCACTTTATTCATCAAGATAGTTTCCTTTTAGAGTGATACAATCAGTCCAACGTTTCTCTAACATTTCGATACCTTTTTTATAGTACGATTTGTCAAGGCCCTCAAAATACGCTTCAGTTTCGGCGATGACTTCTTCATTTGTCTTAAATTTTTTTCCACGGAGCTGGTTTTTGAGATTCTTGAATAGATAGTAGTCGCTGGGGGCCAGATCTGGAGAATACGGTGGATGAGGAAGCAATTCGAAGTGCAATTCGACCAATTTTTCCATTGTTGCAAACGACTTGTGACACGGTGCATTGTCTTGGTTTTGGCTAATATTTATCCATTAGCCACTGATCACCAATTTTTCTTGATGATATGAGAAAATCTTTGAACTGCACAGTTTGATATTTGTTTATGTCATTTTTCACAGGGTATTTGAGCTCTTCAGCAAAAATTTCATTAGATGATGTGTTAAAATCAAAAGGTGTGAAGTTCATTTCGCATTCAATTTCCGTGAATCTTCGGCTAATTTGTTCTAATGGATTACTTGGTGAGCGTATTTTTTGTTTTATGATTTGCAAGCAATTTTCGAATGGATATGTGGAGATAGTGTCAAGGCTTCCAAATCGACGAACATCTTCTAACAAATGGCATATATTGTGCACATTGCTTGTAATAGTAAACTCGCCATAAATGTCTATATATCCTTCGATATAGTCTTCAAGTAAAGAGTCAACTAATGCTGAATGGAGAATAATTGATCTATATGCATCTGAAGAACATAAAACAACAGAACAGGACAGTGGCGTAGCTAGAACAAAACTTCGGGGGGGGGTTTTGAAAGAAAAATCAAATAATATCATAAATGATATTGAAGATTTTGTGCAAGCTAATAGAATAAAATTCAGTGATATTTTGAAAGACACACAATATCAAAACGTTGAAGTATTTAAATTCTTGCCTGGGCATGAAAACTTAATACTTAATTCGTCGAAACATTTAAATAATAAAGTTAAGAAAAACAAATCGGCTGTAAATGAAATTGTACACCGATGGTGTCAAATTCAACTGATGTCATTTGGGTTTGTTTAGTGATTTGAAGATTTATATGAAAAACTCGTGAAATACTTTGGAAGACTCGCGAATCTTTATATAGATTAGTGAGACTCGCACTTTTGCCTATATTTTTGAAATTGATTCGTGAGATTTGTACTGACTCGTATGACAGATAAGCCCCTAGGGAAAAATCAGTTCATTACAAAAATGTATTGCATCATTAAAAGTGAATGGTTTTTCGTCCAATTCAACCCACTTCTGTTTCCACAATAGAACTTCTTTTTTAATTACTTCAATGCAAGCATAATTGTTTATGTTCGGCCATTGTTGCATAATTATATCGATGCTTTCATTGATATGCGTTTTATCTAAAGATTATTTTGTATGGTAAAATGTTTTCAATGAAATTGCAAAGGTGTCATCAAAAAAAACAAAAAGTACTTGGTTGGCGCATACGCTGGATATAAATTGAATGACATGGTCGACGGAATATCTCCTGATCATACTGTAGCGATTCCACGACAAACGTTTTATTATCCACAAGTAAAAGAACCCGAAGATCAAATTGGCCTAAATGAAATTGTTTTGATTTTATTGGTAATAACGGTTATTCTTCTGTTGTTAATTGTAATCTTCGTCGGAGGATATAAGATGATTTCATCAACTGTCAAACGAGTTCTAAGACGTGACGAAAATCAAGAAGAATGAAAAAAGTGAGTGCAATTCAATTATACATTATGGAGCGACAATAATGACGTACATATCTATATATTCTTTCGATTTTTTTCATCTGTACTCAGAGCGAATTTTTTATTTCATTATAGCTTATGCATTATTTACGTCATCGAAAAATCGATTTTATAATATGGATGACCAAAAACACCTAAACAGAGACTCCTGTTTCATTACTTTGATGTTTTTGGACATACTCAGTCCGACACACTGGATGGAAAAAATCAATTAAAAAAAAATGAAAGATTAAATTCAACACACATAGAAATAAGTATCAGTGTTTATGTATTAGTGATTCTTATTTGTGAATCTGAAACAGAATTCTTTTCACCACTACAAAAATTCTTTTTCGTGAAAACGAATTTTGGTTATGTTGTGTCAAATATATATGGGTGACAGTTCAGATATAAAATTACGTGCTGATTTTTTACACAACATAACCAAAATTCGTTTTCACGAAAAAGAATTTTTGTAGTGGTGAAAAGAATTCTGTTTCAGATTCACAAATAAGAATCACTAATACATAAACACTGACACTTATTTCTATGTGTGAACTTTCAACCAAAAAAAACTCATGTTTTTCACTTCGATTTTCAAATTTCAGGCTCTTTTCAATTTTTTTGATTTAAAATTTTTTTTGTCTTGGACATTTCGGGGGGGGGTTTGAACCCCAAAACCCCCCCCCCCCTAGCTACGCCACTGGAACAGGATAACAGTTTGAAATGTTCGTACTCTTCTTTTGTTAAAAAATTTGGCAACACAATGATTGCTATATAAAGAAGAAACGTTCTATATTCAGTTCCTTTCCAAAAACTCAACGTATTGAAATCACGAATGGCTCGATGAATTTCTGACGGCATATGGGATCTTATTTGTTTTAACAACATATTGATTTTATTTATATCTTTCGTTTTAAAATGTCGCTTATATGTCTTTGTGCCTTCTATCCATCGCTTGAGACATTTCTTCATCACTCCCAATTCTAGTAAGTGCAAAGGATCTGATGTTGGAAAGTCGGCAACTAAGTCTAGTTCTAAAAGTTCAATAATTGATCTACACTCATGGTGATGTCCTTTATGTAATCGCGCCCGAAATGAATCATTGGTTCTCCTTATGCAATCAGTTTGTGGAAATGACATTGCTCTATACTATTTGAAAAGTTTCCCACGTACGTTACACTTTTGACATCCTGAATAGCTGTTGAAAGCCACTATTGCTATATATTCATTCGGAAAAATGATGTGTTAAAACCTTTGAAATTCAAATGTCTTCAAAACAGAATCTCACCTTTCAAAAGTGATCTCGCTGGGGTATCACAAATGAAGCAACGTATTCTTATCTTAATTTCATGGCCATTTATAATAATACACTCACGAATTATCTTCCTCAATTCATTCACAAAGGAATACAAAAAGTCATTCACGGGCTTAGGTTTTCCTTCACCATACCATATCGAAATCACAAAAGGATTTATAGAGGGAAAATCTATAGAAATCGATAAAATCAATAATTTCAACTGGATATAAAATGTACAACATATTTACTGTGAACGCTTGCTAAAATTGGCCAGAATTCTTTTTTTGCAGTATTGAAAATTGGAATTCCATCCACATTGAAATTCAGATACAGCTCCAAACTTTTGTTCACATTTGCAAATATGCGTCGCAAATTCTTTTCGATACCATTATACCAAAGTTGCCCATTTGCGATATTCACAGTTGTAATATTTTGAGGTGTTTCCAATAAAGTTCTGGAGTCTGAAGGCAGCCAATTCATACCAAATGGAATTAAAATTTTCAAAAGATCAGATAATGCATTGCGAGTGATATTATGTTTGAGTGCCCATAACCGAAGCTGAGTCGAAGCTGGTTTTATCTCTGGTGTCTCTTGGAATGTTTTCAAACTTTGATTGATATTACTATTTTTATTTCGTAATCTATTTTGTACAATCTCATTCTGTTGTATTAAATTTGATTTGACTCTGCGACGAACTCGATCTCGTAAATTTGCTTGTTGCCGCTTTTTATTATGTGAATCCTTTTTTGCCATAATATATTATAACATATGTACTCTGTACTATCCAAAAACTAACTATACTGATTATCTACTATTGTACATGCTGCAGCTTCCTTTGCTATACTCCGTTTGAAATATATTACCTTCTCTCCTCGAGGAGACAAATTGAATTTTTTTTAAAAAATGACTTGAAAAAGAAGCATCATGACCTCCGTTTGAAATATATTTCCTTATCTCCTCAAGGAGACAAATTGAATTTTTTAAAAAAAAAGATGACTATTTTGACAAATTAATGAACATGGAATACATTACAATCATCATTATTTATTTGAACTATTTCACTTTCATCTGAATTTTTTGAGTTCTCTGTTTGGAGTACGATATTTGCGTTTTCATCATATGTTTGAACTGGAAGTTTCACTTCCTTCAAATAGGCATATTTCATAATGTGATTTGTCATATCCTTATGAAAAATTTTCAAATTGTATGTATCATCTAACTTCGACAACGCAATCATTATAACCTTATGAATGCCGCTCAAGCTTTTGAATGCTCTTTTCTTTTCTCCTTTGTTTATGTGTTCGGCACCAATAGCACATTTGCCCAAGGTGGTTTATTAAATAATTTATGGTTATAAGATATTTACATTTTGGAGATATATAAGATATTTCTGATTTACAGTTTTTGAATTTACAAATTTACAAATTTACTAGTTTAAAATAATTTTTCAGTGTGTGCTTTACATTATCGTTACTCATTTCTAAATTTAAAATTTCACAATAGCGATTATATTTCATTTTCATTCTATAAAAGGGTTCATTTAAATTAACATTTGAATTTGAATTATCGAAAAAGGTGCTATTTCTTGTTCTTCTGGTAGGAATTCTAATGTTCAAGATATTTAGCAAAGGTGGTGATGAGATATTACCATTGAGCAATGAATGAATGAAAATTAACTGGGCAATAATTCTTCTGTCTTCTAATGTGTTCATTTGTAATAACAACAGCCTATGTTTGTATGATGGCAATATGATACGGTTATCCCAGAGTCGACGTAATGCAAATTTTAGAAATTGTTTTTGAATAGATTCTATTCTGTCAATATGTACATTGTATGTTGGTGACCAAACAGGCGATGCATATTCTAATACCGGGAGGACGAATGTTGTAAAAAGTAATTTGATAACCCATGGGTCGGTGAATTCTTTTGAAAAACGTCTTATCCAAGCTAACAATTGTTTCGATTTGAGAATTATATAATCAATGTGATTTCTGAAAGTCAATTTGTTATCCAAAATTATTCCAAGATCTTTAATTTCAAAAACTCTTTCGGTATCAAAACCATTGACATTATATGTGTAGTAAAACGGTGAATTTCCTCTAAAGAACGATATTATCTTCGTTTTATTTTCGTTCAGTTTGAGTAGATTTATATCGAAAAATTGTTTTGCATTGTTTAAATCAACTTGGAGATTTTCGTAATCTTCATGTGATGTAATATAATGTGAAATTTTGGCATCGTCAGCAAACAAATGAATGTTGGAGTTCGTTAGATAAAATGGTAATTCATATAGGAAAAGAGTAAATAAAGTTGCTCCAATAGGGTATCCCTGGCCAACCCCGGACAAAACTTGTATCGGATCAGAGATTATTGAATCGATTTTTATTAGTTGTATTCGGTTATTCAGATATTCAATTAGCCATTTCAAAATTATTTCATTCAATCCCATTTTACCCAATTTATGACACAATAATTTGATGTTTACAGTATCAAAAGCTTTTGAGATATCCAGGTAAATTGAATCGATTTGTTTCTTGTGTTGTATAGCAGATGATAATGTACTTGTGTATTCAATCAAATTTGTCACTGTTGATTTTCCGTTCATAAATCCATGTTGATGCTCAGAAATTATGTTTTTCAAATACATATTAATATGACGTGACACAATTGAATCGAGAAGTTTTGGAATTGTGCATTGTACAGCAACACCTCGGTAATTTCTTACATCCGACTTATTGCCAGTTTTGAAAATAGGTCGAACATATGATTGTTTCCATAAGTCTGGAACAGCAGCTTGTTCTAATGACGTTTTTAAAAGTTCAGTAATTGGTTTGATTAGTGAATTATGGCATTTCTTAATGAAAACATTTGGCAAATGGTCGGGACCAGTTACCATATTTGATGGAAGATTTTTGATGGCTTTGCTAACGATCACTTCGTTGATGTTGATTGGTGGAATATTTGCACAAATGTTAAATAGTTTATCAGTATGTTGGCTGTTCAATTCATAATTTTCAATTGCTGAGTTGTCATGTTGTATATAAATCGATTCGAAAAATTTTCTAAATAATTCAGCAGTTTCAACGATGGTTTTTGCAGTTTTATTGTCATATTTCATATTTTTGGGTAAATCATCAGTTGTTTTTCTTGAGTTTTTTACATGTTTAAAAAATTGTTGAGGGTCCATTGAAATTGAATTTTCCATTTCAATTTTGTAGTCATAGTATCGTTGAGCTAGGTAATTTTTGTATTCTTTCCTCTTGATGTTGTATTTAGTAATAAGCTCTATTGAATTGCCTGTAGAAATTTTTTTGTGAAGGCTATTCATTTGATTTTTCAAGTTGATTGCAGTTTTATCAAACCATTTTGGATGTATCAATGGTTTTTTCACTCTTAGTTCGACATGTTGAGAGATTGTTGATTGAATAATCGAATAGAATGAATTTATTTGTTCTTTAAATGAGCGACCTTGAAAAGTTGACTCCCAATTAATCATGTTAAAAGAATGGTTAATTTCATCGTAATTCGCATTAAAAAAGTCTAAATATGTTTTCACACTTTGATCGTGATTTTCGTTGTATTCGAAAAATAATTCAATTGTAATTGCTTTGTGATGAATTTCATTATCAAGAAGGTGATTGGGACAAATTTCACATGAACATTGATCCGGATCGTTGGTCCAAACGAGATCAAGTAAACGTCCATTGTCATTGTGATGAAAATTTATTTGGCTTAATCCCAAATCATGACAATATTCATTTGTAATTGTTTCTTGTTGGCTTGTGACATTCGTTGGTAGTAATGTATTTGAAAATTCATCAGATCGTATCCAATTGAGATGCGGTAAATTAAAATCACCATATAATATGAGTGATGTTTCATTATTTAAGTGTTCAATGATATCTTTGGCATAATTCATATGTTTCATGTAAAGTTCAGGTTTTGATGCCGGTGGGATGTAAAGAGATCCAATGAGTAAGTCTTGTTTACCATTCGAAATTTTTACATACAAATGTTCGCAGCCCCTGCTTTCACCATTTGAAATTAATTCAGATGAAAATTGTTTCGAAACGGCAATTGCTGTTCCACCTTTACTTGATTTTTCACTTGTATTTGGTGTACGATCACATCTGAAAACTTCATAATTCATTGGAAAAATTTCATTTGACAAAACCGATTCATTTAATGCTGTTTCAGTGAAAATGTAAATTGGAAAATTTGCGGCAAGAATTTCTGAATATATTCGTTGACGTTTTGTCAATAATCCATTCACGTTTTGACAATAAATTGATGTAGATTTGATACAATTGAAATTTTCGATTGATGATTTTGCATTTACTGGAGAATTTCTTGAATGTCCATATTTGTTTGTGCAGAATTTCGGTTTTTCTTGGCGTTTAAATCAGGAAAAAAATCGTTGAGTGTTTGATTTTGAATTTGGATGAATTCACGAACCATAATGTTTTGTGGCCATATTTCAACATCGTTGAGAATTTCAAAAGCATCAGAATTCATTTCGATTTTGAAAGAGACAAACTTGAGCGTCGTCAAATCGCAATCTTTTTTTTACGAGTTTGTGTACATTGAACATGGATTTGTTATTGATTGGTGTATTTGTTGTTATAAAGTTGACGATTTCGTCGTTTGACACGGTTGGACACAATCTGGAAATCCATAACGCTTTATCGAATTTTGGTTTTGATTCACGAGTGAGTTTAGCGTTTTGTTTCGGTACAATTGATAAACCACAAGAATTGACATTGGTACCAGATTTCGGATCGGGAACATTCATTTTTTGATTCATTTGTGCTGGTTCAGAACGTTTTCTTTTGATTGAACGAACGGGATCAGAATTTTTCCGTAATGTTTCAGCAAATGACATTTTTGGTGTGTGCAATTGTTTTAGTGTTTGTGGTGTGTTGTTTCGAAAGCGATGTTCAATGGGTTTAGAGACTGTGTTTTGGACCAATTTTTCACACATTGATTTGTTTTCAATAGAAAGCGATTTGATTGAATTGAGATCATTCGATTGATTATCGGTAATCGTTTTGATTAAATTGACAATTTCCTTAATGTTGTTTAATTCAGCAACAATTGTTTGAGCTTCATGTAAATCATCTGTTTTTGTTTGTCTGCTACGTGATGTGCCTCTGTTTACATTTGGTAATTTAAGGTTAGATTTAATTTCATCTGATGGCAACGATTCAGCGCAACAAACAAACGATGTGAATGGCAAAAAAGTATACATAACAGCACCATTTTTCAATGGAATTCTGATTGATTCGGTTTTTTCCACTGTTTCACTTTTGTCTAAGCCAAAACATTTCAAGTATGATAAATTTCCACATTTAGAACATTTAACTTTTGGACCTTTGACATTAGTCGGTGGGCAATCATCACGATTACATTTATGTTTCATTGTGAATCACGATAATTTCAGTCTTTGTATTACGAGGTAATGACAATTTTTACACTTGAAATTCGACGTTTTTCTTAAACCGGGTACATTAAATGATATATATATATATACACAATTTTTAAACAAATAATTTAACTTAATATTTAAAACAAATTAAATTTAAATTTAAGAGACGATAAAATTTTTCAACATCACATCTGACAGCTGTCATCTGTATCTTTATTAGCAGTTTTTCCGGTCCAAGTGAAATTTGAAAGACATTTTTGGTCAATTAAAGCTAATAAAATTCTTTTAGTCATTCCCCAAGCAACTCTGCGTTTTTGAGTTCCATATATGAAAGTTATATGACGAAGCTATTTAAATATTAAATTTAAACTATGTGATTATATGGTTTCAATTGAATTCTCTATTAATAGAGCGGAAACATTAACTTACTATTTCTTGGAATATTTGATCCTGCATCAATAATTCATTCAGAACAATAACGTCATTAATGGCGTTTACTGGGACTGCAATCATTTTGTTAGCAAAACCAAATTGTTTTTTTCCAGTAAAAAGTCCAGCTCCTACGGGCGGATTATCTGTAGCATACACCGATTGCTTGGATACAAACGGTGAACCCCGATGAATTGCTATTTCTTGTTCTAATTTCATTGCAGATTTCGTTAATTCATTTATTTTGGTGCTCATAACTTGAATCAATTCTCCAATATTTCCCGAATGCCTAGGCGTAGTACATTGACCGCTAGAGCATGCTTCTGAGAATTGTTCAATTTCTTCCCTTTTTGATTCATGTTTCCTTCTTTTATACAAATTTCTCCGATAATCAGAATTTGATGAGTCGCTTTCACTCTCTGATACTGATGATGGAGTGTAACAATTCGATTCTGAATCGGTTTCATATGGATCTTTTTCCATTTCCGATGATGATGATAATATAATTGAAGTTTTTGATTGAGAATGGTTTTTAACTTTTTCAAGTCTTCGACGTTTTCGTAGTTTTTCTTCATTCTTTTTTATTACTGTCATCATTGACTTTTTATTATCAAGCGATTCGTCCATATATAAGTTGGTCTTACCGTGTTTTAGCATTTTAATTAGGTGCTTCTTTTCTCAACAACGCCTCAACAGAAAATGAAGCTAATGCAAATCCATAGTCAATTCAGCTTAAGCATGAAATGCAATAGCTTTTTTCATATTCTCATCGAGGAGACTTAGGTCAAATGTAACATAGTATGAAGTGAAGAGATGTTACCATGATTACTTAACATTTAGTTTGTCATACATACTTCGCTAGTAAACACATTAAAAAATTGATTTTTAAGAAGAAGCAGAATCACAGTTTTGCAATGCCTAAGCGAAATAAAAAGGACAAGAGCTACAATGTTCGAAATGTAGCAAAAAGACAAAGAAAAAATGTTGTCCATTTTGGAAATATCGAGACGAAAAATTACGATGATCTTTTTCCGGGTGAGATAGATGAAATTCCGAAAAGAAGCGAGCCAGCAGAAGAAAGCCAGGTTGAAGCTGAATATGAACTTGACCTGAAACCAATAATACTTCAAATGTCGGAAACAATAACAACATTAACCGAAAAATTATTAAAATTAGCTGAAGAAATTAGAAATATACAAAACAACCCCGTTTTGAAAATTAATAGTGATAACGTTTCTGAAGACGAAATATTATTGCTAAAAAAATTCGAGTCGTATGAACTGCCAATTTGGGACAAAATATGTTTAGAAAATCTTGAAGCCGAATTGAAGCATGACTACAACTTCAATAAATTTTTCGTGAGCATACAATACATTTTTATTGAAAAGTAGAAATTCTATAATGTATTTGATATAAAAAACATTTCAGATCAACAGACTTGTTCCAATAGTGAACAATTTGTTTCAAACCGAAAAACAAATTTTATGGGGTTTTATCAATTCACTGATATCTAAGGAGTTATTGGTGACTTATGCATGGTCGGGACGCAGTGAAAATAACTCAAAACATTCTTTTTCGGATTTAGTTGAAATCCAACGTGCACTTTTTAATGCAATGATAACAGTGGTTCCTTCATATTCTATTGTGAATTTCGAGGAAGACTTTAAAGCAAATTTGTTGAAATGTGCAGCGCGCCAGCGCAATCAAAAATGAAAAACGAATTATAAATGTTATTGTTTTCAGATTTAGCATCCAATCCGTCTGATTTGAATTTGAAATAAAGGAAGAACATCAAAATACAATTTAAATAATGATAATTCAAATGAATTTTTTTAAAAATCCATATGCTCTCCTCGAGGAGATACTAATTGTTTTTAAAAAAAAATTGTCGTAAAGTAATATATTGATTTATCATTGAGTGTTTTCAATAAAAATCCATTACATTACTTTGTATTACAATAATATAAGCCATTTTTCAGTTGGATAGCTTTAATAATTTTAATTCAGTATTTTAACAAACTTTTTTTAAAATCTTCATATTTACGCATTTTAAAATATCGTTTCGATTTCTTTCAAAGAACTTAAATCATCAGGAACGCCATTTTCTATTTCTATCTCTCGAACGCCCTTTTCGAAATCTTTTAGAGAGCGAAGTTTTATGAGCCTAATCGTATTATACCCATTCTCAAAGGGAATTATTTCAGCTCTTTGTACAGATCCATTATTGTGCGACCCGTAAAAATAACATTTTGCATTGTGTCCGTTCTTCGTAAATGATATAATTTTTGAAGGCCAGGGACAATATCCTTTCATACGTGCTAATACAAAATCACCCACTTGTAGCTCTTGCTTCGACAGCCCAAATTCTTTCACTGAAGTTTTGAAAGTTTCAGTAATTATTTGTTGTAAATTTGGAACATTCGTTGTTCGTTTATTTGTTACAACTGTAATTTAAAATTAAAATTTTTAAAATTCTGCATAAAAACCATCAAACTTTTCAAGCTGAAAAAATTACCATTCGAAATTTGCTTGTGGCCATGTGTAACGTCGAATATTACTTTTCCCCAAATTTCGTTTTTCAGAATAACTGACACCGGACGGCAAATTGAAAGTAAATATTCGATTTCTTGAATTTTATTATTTTTTGGATCCAATGTATTCTCTCGTCTCTTAAGACTGCGTTGTTTAGTTTTATTTTTGATCATTCTTCGAGTGATAGCCATTTTTGTTCAAGCACACTAGTGTTTCGCCAGCAATGATTTTTGTCATACAGTCAATATTCGAATGTACTTAAATTGCAAAATGATCTAAAACAGTATATTTACAATCAGCCTCACTTCAAATTTTGGCGCCATTCTCCTGGAGGAGAACATCATATATAAAAAAAATACTCAGACATTTACACATCACTAATCTGGTCCACGCTTCTTTGCTTGTTATCACATACACACTGACACAGATATGAGACTGTTTTGTGTATAACATAGATATGCCATTCTCCTGGAGGAGAGCCCCATATATAAAAAAAAATACTCAGACATTTACACATCACTAATCTGTTCCCTGCTTCTATGCTTGGCATCACGTGCACACGGACACAGATCTGAGACTGTTCCGAGTATAACGTGAATATGCTACATATACATTCAAAGACGTGAAGATTGTTTAATATGCTCCGATTCTAACCGATTTGGAACGATCAATTCTGTTCGATATTTTAATACATTGACGAGTTCAATCTACATCTTGTCTCTTGAATTTGACCATTGGATACATTTATTCACACATTTAGATTCACTAGCAAACAGTTGAGAAGAAATCATACGCAGTAATTTAGAATTGAAAAATCAAAGCCGGCAGTCGTCATTTTCAAATTGTTTCAAATAATAATTCTTGGAACGACATTTTTACTGATTAATTATTCAATTTATTAATGAATAAATTGTAACTTATAAAAATTATTATTAAAACTGCTCAAACAAAATTGTATGCTGAAATTAATTGTAGTCAAATAACAAGTGTATGGAAGCAAAGGAAACGAAAAATTGAATGTTTCAATCGAAAGAAAGCGTGGATAATTACGTCTATTGCATGCAATCTAAAATGAATGGAAGCGAGGTATTTAAAACATTTTACAAATCGATTTAATAATTAAATCTAGAATGACACACAAACATTTGATTCATTGATCTAAAAATTGCTAAAGAAACAAAAATTTATAATGAGTCAATTAGTAAAACATCATTTTCATCGGCAACAATTTTAGTTAAATTCAATACTGTTGTTTAATTTTGTTGCGTCGAAAATGTAATCACTTATGGATGCGAACACTTCATGGATTTTTCCTTGTTTATTTTTTCACAACCAAGTGCTATTAAACATTTGGTTTCATTAAGTAAGCAAAATATTCATTTCACATAAATTGGATTATTTTCAACATTCATTGATATCAACTATTATTAGTTTCAACCTAACGTTTATTTATGAGAGAGTGCTTATTCATTCGAATGTAATATTCAAACAAAATATTGAAACAAATTCAGTGCATTTTTGCATTCTTAGAATATTGATAAGTCATTTCGAAAGTACAAGAACTTTTTTTTGTTTCTGAATTTGATGATCAATAGAAGTCCTCAACGTTATATTCTGTTAGATGATAATTATATTTATTCTTCACTCCATGCATTTATAGCAAAGTCTTCATGCAATGGGATTTGCAAATTTATATTTATGGGTTGGTGATTACACTTTAGCAGTTGAACACCTCCAACGTTATATAGCCGTGGATAATGAAAATGCAGCAGCATTCAAAATGCTTGGTCAATGCTATGCAGGACTGAATCAAACTGATAAACAACTTGAATCTTACGAACGGTCAATGGCATTAAATGATACATTTCCGGGTCCCCCCTTTTTATTTTGGCTTCTCTTTTTTCCCCCCCCCCCCCCCATTTTATTTTCTTTTTTAAAATCTTACCCTGGGCGGAATTTTTATCGCATTGGGTCTTTTACCACCATGTTTACTAGCTTGCTAGTGAACACATATTGACATAAATTTAGGTTTCGTAATAAATAAATAAATAAATAAATACACAAATTGACATAGTACTTGATGTGTGTAATATTCTACAGAGCGACAAACACTCGTTTATTATGCCACATAAAGTAAAATTGTGGTGCGAACATGCTAAACGGTTTAAAATTGATGAAGCTATAATTGGCAACATTGAACAAAAATTCAATTTTGAATTTGGAGACCCACACAAGATAATAAGTACCAGTTCAAGTGCTACGGTAATAAATCTCTCACAAACTCAAGATTGCTTGATTGCATTTGAAGAAGATCTATCTATGAATTTTATGAATGATTCTGAAGGTGTATCGGAACCAACTAGCTTTAATCAAAATACAGATTTACATTCGAAGATAGAAAAAGTACCAGAATTGGAAAGCGGTCTATTATGCATTTTGACTGAATCCTTCAACACGGCATCAAAACCAACTGAAAATTGTTCATATGGTGCCATTCGTTTATTATTTGAATTGGATCAATTATTATATGAAATCATGAATAATACTGATATGATATTGCCAGAATTTTTATCACATTTCGGAGCACAATTAAGTTTGCATGCTGCATCAATATTATTGAAGAATGAGGATGAAAAACCGTGCCAAAACTGGATGGTTATAGCGAAGTTAGCATTGCCGTTGCTTTTTCATGCATGTAATGGTAATCCCATTGATAAAAATCAACAATGGCGTTTGGAAGCATCTAAGCAAACGATAGAACTCGTTGATTTATGGACAACTCTTGGAAGTTTTCGAAGTCTTCAAACTGCATGCACACTCAACTCGTTGATTTCAAATAATACTAGCGGTAGCAATGCAGTTATTTCAAATTTAAAAGAAATTTTGGCTGACAGATTTATCGTATGGTCAAATCAAAATGATATAACTAACGAGCTTTATTCAATTCTCACTGATTGTGAATGGCGAGAGAAACTGTATAAGGCAATTTTTAATAGTGAAGAGCACCAAGGTGGTTTTCATACTTCATATATAATGAAAAAAAATATGGTGGACCTTGTAGAGCTCGCAATGGAATCAAAGCTTGCATGGTTTGATATGAATAGTTTGGATTCACTTGCGATTACATCACAACAATTGGATCCTTCAAATTTGTCACATTTCGTTTATTTGGCTCTATCTAATGAGATCTGGAAGCAGTCACAAATTGATGTAAATCCAAAACACAGTTTCAATTTTGAGGTGTTCAAGCAATTGGATTTTACTACAACCGATTTAACGGATTGTTCTCCCGGAACACTTTGTTTGCTCGATCTTGAAGCGTTTTTATATGCAACAACGGTTCAAGCAAAATGTAAAATTGAAGCAAACGCAAATTTTAACAAACCAAAGATGTTGCCATTTTCAATTATGTCAACTATGCTGTGCACAAATCAGCAAAGATTTTGGTGGGATAAAGTATGTATTTATTTTGAATTTGTTTTCAGCTTTTTCAATCAAAATTCAATAAATTTCACATTTTCACTGAATTCTCGGTTGAATCTAACAATTTGGATATTACCCAAATTTATTCCAAATTATTTGTTGGTGTTTCATATACATCGAATACTTTTCATCTAAATTCGAATATTTCTCTTTCAAGAAGATATCTCGAAATGATTCGACTATTCATGAAGGGCATTTTATCTTCATTATTTCAGGCAATTCAAAACATCAACGTTAAGTGCGAATTGGGTCCGTTTTCATCACAGTTGCAATATGGTATTGAGTGGATTCGAGGTTTCAGCAGCTCAAAAATATTTTCATTAAAATTGGCTAGATTTTTTTCAAAAAAAGCATTGTATATGAAAGAGATGGGAGAAATTGGCAAACATGTTTTCATGGAAGAACGGTCAAAATTATTATTCAAACGATTTATTCATATGATGCATCCAACTATGCATCCGATAATGAATTCAAACAATTCAGATTGTTCATTGTTTGAAATTTCAGAGGAAAATGAGCTTTCTGAAATGAATCAAGGCTTAGACGAAGCTATAGTGTTTTTAAGCCGAATTTATTTGAAAAATGAAGAATATTTAAATTGCATAAATGAATTTAAATCTGTGATCAATCCATTCGCTTCGTTTTTTAAAGCGGAATGCTATAGAAAGTTAATCGAATTGGAATCAAAAGATTATCAAAAGAGCAAGTATTACGAAAAAGCTAAAGAACATTTCAATGAAACACTCAATTTTCTGAAATCTTCGAGTATTGATAAAGATCATCCTTTAAGAATCATCATTGATAAGGACACCATGAATTTGTATGATTTCAAATTTGAGCATGAAAAATGTGAGAATGTCATTGGCCATGTATTGGATGATAACACTGTTATTGATGCAAAGGGTAAAATACACAGTTCCGATGAATTTTGCAACAGCGTTTCCCCAATAAAAAATGAACAATCGGCAAAGGAATATTTCGAAGAATTTTTAGCCGATTCTTCCACAAATCCAACAAATGAAAATTTTACCCGAAATGATGCCATCAGTGATTTGATTTATGATGTTCAAGCTGTAGAACCAGACTCCACGTCTGAAAGTCAAATCATAAACAAAAAAGAACCATACAAATCGAAATTGGAATCATCAATAAGTGGAGAACAAATTGACGAAGCTGAAGAATATGAGCAAGTTTCACGGCGCATTCCAACTTCCAATTTACAATGTATATGTCCAATACAAGGTTGCGTAAGCCGTGTGAAACACCAACGCAACATTGGACGGCACATAAAAATTTTTCATGGCTTCACACGAAACGGAAAATTCGGAATAATGCGGTTTATTTGTGGAGTTTGCCGAAAATCTAATGTTTCTGAATTTAATTTTAAGCGACATTACAATTCAAATCATTTATCAACGAAATATGACATTGAAAAAAATATGATTAAAAAATTTACAGAGATGGCACCACTTGTCTATAAATAAATATAGAGAAATATTTAAATGCTAAGTAATTAAAAAAATATCTTGATAAAAAAAATTATTTCACGGTTTTTGTTTTTATTGACTTTAATTTTATTTTCTTTATCGGTTATTTATTAATTATTCTATTTACTTTTATATAAAAATTGCTATGTTAAATATGTGCTTCATTAAATTAAATTCACTTTTTTCAAAATTAATTAAACAAATACAAATATCTCACGAAAATTATAATGATTCCATTTTTCTCAATTTGTATGGAAATTTGGTTCTCTCAATTTTGAATGAAATTTTTTTTCCACTTTATTTTAACTGGTTTTTATGATTGATTCTAATTCAGTGGGACCATATGAACTAACCTAAATCAAGAAAGCAGCCAAAAAATATCAATTTCAAAATTTTGTTGAGGAAAAAGTGTTTCAATTTTTCTTCATATATATGAAGATTTACACCATTTTTTGAGAAATAATTCAGAAGCTGCATCAAAAATGTGCTGATTACTCATGAGTATGTGCAAAAGCATACAAAATCAAAGACTTCTTTCTCCCTCGAGGAGAAATTTAAGGAAATGAATTGAAATTTTCGCCTATATTCGAGGAATTTTTTATACAGAAAGCAGACTCTTAAATTTAAATATGAAATAAACAGATATTTTTGCCTCATTCTTTTGAAGATTTTCGCATGATTCATTGATTTAATTATGAGCAGATATGGCATTAAAAAATTGGCACTTAACAGAATTTTTTTATTATTTAAATCGATACAAACATATTAGGGCATTCCGGGAAAAAGCCATCTTGCCTGGAAATAACATTTACATTTCACACGATTCGTGCGAATTATGGGTAGTCTAAAATATGCATAGGTTTTGCCCATTGG
>JAQOWM010000394.1:0-32916 GCA_029041755.1 Resseliella maxima | reverse complement strand
GATGTTAAAAATACACTTAACTGGCAACTTTGGGATTTATAGATGTTAAAAATACACTCAACTGGCAACTTTGGGACTCGGCTGTAAAACAAGAATAAAAGAAACATATGAAATTATAAATAATAAGAAGGATAAAAATCGATACATAAAACAATACTCACACTTCTTTACGGGAATTATAGAAGGCCTGATTTTACCATCCTCTCCATTACAAAATTCAATCTTGGAAACATTAGACTTATCAAGAACTTGCCCATATTCCTTTTCTCCATTTTTCAATAAATACTTAAATTTTATATTTCCTTTAACGGACACTTGATAAACGCTCTCGCAATCGTTTTCATCAGAAACAGAAAAAATGAACGATGAAATTCTAAAAAAATTCCATATAATTAATTAAAAACCCTAAAGATGAAAAATTAAATGGTTTTCTTTTTATAACAAATTACAAATAAATGAACAAAACAATTTTCGCAATAATTTACACAATGTTTACAAAAACTTTTGAAAATTTAATACAAACCCCTGCATATTGTTGATATTTTCTTTATCCATAATCAAAAGTAGAACTCTACTAAGCAACGACAAAACTTGGACTGACGAAATGATAAAATATGTATTCTCAAAAACATGTTAAAAACGAAATATTGAATAATTTAAGAAAAGAACAAAATCTTAAAAATCTCCCATGCCTCAAAAATATCATAAAATAATTGTTTCTCTTTATTTCTCATGTAATAATCCATCTCTAATATAATCACATGAGAAAAGCCATAAACTATGTACGCATTACGCAATGACCTATGAAATCACTGAAAGATAGTTACATCTTGAAAAAAAGAGCAACTTCTCTATTATCCTTGAAAAACATATGTTTCTAATAAAAAATATGTAACTCTTTGAGAACTATATTTTAATAAAAGTAGTTCTTGAATAACAAAAAATAATGAATTTGAGAGAGATAAAGAATATATTCAAATGTAATATTTGAAAACATAAAAATACTTGGGGAATTCCCAAATTCACAAAGTCATTTATGCGACAAATACATTTTAAAAGTTTCTCCAATAACAAACATAATCATTCTAAATTTGAAAAAAAAAATAATATGGCGAAAAAGAAAAAAAAAAATCAATTCTATATCAATATGTTTTACAAGTTGAAAATTTACCTTACATAAAATATACACAAATGAAATACTAACTATACACAAATTGTAATTGAACATCAAAATAAGACAAAAAATTATATTCAAAGAAAAATATCATTTTTTTTTATCAAAATAAATTTTCTTACCTCTTCTATACAAACAACTAACATTACGGAATGGTTGAATAAGTATGATCAAAACATTTGTTCAGCCTTTTTTGTATTTTCTCCCTTTTCTCTCTTATTATATATCTTCATTTTCTATTCATGTACTCATACATGAAATTATTTTTTACAAGAATTCAAATTTTTCACCTTTTTCTACTCATAATGATACTTACTCCACTTAGAACAATATAATTTTCAATAAAATAATTATTTATGGTAATATTTTTAAAAAAAAAAAAAAAAAAAAAAAAAACACATTCAATTTCAACCATTATTTTACACTTTACCTCTTTTCACACTTTTCGCACGAATTCTAAACACCTTCACATTTATAAAACAAAGTTCAACACAAAAATCATTTTTTTTTTTTTTTTGACACAAATTGAAATTAATCAACCTACTTTTATAACAAAAAAAGTTGAATGTATTATCATATCAACAATTCTTTTTGATTTCATTTCCGCCATTTACAGAATAAATATCATGTAATAAAATGCTTTGAAAATATCAAAATTTTGCTATAAATTAAACCTTTTTTAATAACGAGGGCAGTGTAGCCGGCTCAGCTATGCATCATTGAATAACATCCAAATTACGAGAATATTCAACGATGCATATGCGATCACCGTCACACATTTAATGAATGAATCAGATAAATATTATTTAAATTATATTCAATTACAAATTATTATAATTAATTAATAAATTAATATAAAATAATAAAATATTAAATTAATGAATTAATAATTTATTTCATTAATTAATTTACTCAACTCGAAATTACTTTAGTTCATTAAGATACATAGACTAGTTAAGATTATCCCCACTCCAATTCGACTGTCCTTACATCTGCCGGCAACTCAATGAAGCTTGCTTAGAATCATATATAAGGACGGCCGAATCTAAGTGGATCGAGTCAGTTCCATCAGGACTTCCATAAAGTGATAATCATAAAGTGAAATAATAAGTACAGTGAATAAGTTGTAAATAAATATTGAATAAAATAAAATAAATTCATATTTAAAATAAACACTTCTGTTTTATTATTTCCTTGATTTTCACAAAGTATGTGATTTCTGCCTGATTTGGGATTGAGCAGGCGAAATCATATACATTACTATGATGTCTTTAGAAGCTTGCGATTCTTGACATATCGGACATATCCAGCACATGCTCTTGTGCTTGACACGCTCATGATTTCCAAGAGCTGATTTCACCCGGTGATAATTGGGAGTTTAACATCTATATGCCAGCGCCACCACTCAAACGTCAACAAACATTGAAGAAAATATATGTTCACATTGAATCACACTCAACATTGCGTTTGAATGAGTGTATTCAAACGCTTATATTGACCGATTGAACGTATCGATTGCAAAACATATTGTATTGTTGTATTTATATTGTTTAGATAGGCACATTATCACCGGGTGGCTGATTTGAGCGATATTTTTTTTGGCACCCCGGAAACTGAAAATTCGCAAAATTGGTTGCTGGACAACTGGTTCCTCGGGTGGATCACTAACTGTTTCCTCGATAACTTGTTCTTCGATAAACTATTCGACAATAATTGGTTCTGCAGCGAATGTTCGACGTAATGGTTTCCTTTTTCGGTTACTCTTTTCTTCAATGGCATTTGCCGATTATATTTATGAATTCTTTTCGTCGCTTTCTTCCCCATTGCGTCTGATCTCTTCAACACGACCAAACTGAATGAATGATTTTTGCATCTACATTCGGTGTTCACACTAAATAATCCCTGATACAGTTTCATTTATGTGAAGTAAGCAATTTTTGGCAATACCAATCGATTGTCCTTAGTGATTTTAAGCATAATAAACACTATACTGTAACAGCATGTAAACTAAATTTAAAATCTGCTGACAATAACAATAAACAAAATTTAAATACATTTTTGTTTATTTTTATCTCCTATTATTGCCAACAGATCTCAAATTCAGACTGGCGCAGTTAACAGACAAATGCATGTTATGCTTAAATTGACATAAGCCAACAAAAAAACTGTACATAGCGAATGTCGCAAAAAATTCCCAGAACTAATTTTTACATTAGAGTTTCAATTTTTTTCTCGAAGTTGAAATATTTCTAAATACTTTTAAATTTCCAAAATTAGTTTTATTGTGAATTTTGTATTAACATTTTGTGATTTTGTTGAAGTTTTCCTAAATAATTATTCAAATTTCATTTAAATTGATTTTATTCATTTGCAAGAATTTATTGTTGTAATCTCAATAGAAATGTCACAAGTAAAACCGCATTGTTGTGTAGAGAACCAATGTTAAGGTGATAAATATGGGAATTTATTTTTGAATTGTAAATTTTGCAATAATAAAATATTTGTAGAATGTAGCGAAATAGAGATAGCAAGGATATTATGGTGAAAGACCTTCTTGCTCTTATGGAGTGATAATGAATTCTGGAGGTCAATTAAAAATGAATCCAAAAAGATTTGACAATTTTAAAAGTGCTTTTAGTGCTGATTTGCCATTTGCTGTCTCTTGTGAAATTTGCTTGATGAAATTCCGAAGAACTGATTTGAACATTGACTTGATAATAGAAAGTAAGTCGTCAATTCATAAGGAAACTCGGACAGATGATACATTTTTTGACTTATCTGATGATAATGGTGAAATTGATATTTCTGATGTTCAGTCTGAAAAACATGTTGATTCGGATCTGGATGATGTCGTTAATAATTCTCTATTATTCAAAAATTTATCATCTCGAATCAAAGTTTTGAGAAACTTGAATATTTATCCAAAACCAATTAATGGAGTATATTTGATTCACATTTCAAG
This sequence comes from Resseliella maxima, assembly GCA_029041755.1. Classification (NCBI taxonomy): domain Eukaryota; kingdom Metazoa; phylum Arthropoda; class Insecta; order Diptera; family Cecidomyiidae; genus Resseliella; species Resseliella maxima. Next base: position 28,780 of record JAQOWM010000394.1, on the reverse strand, counting down.
GTTTGAATTTGGTACAAAACCTGATGATATTAAGAAAATTATTATTGAAAAGACCAAACTACATAGAAATTCTTTTTCTGTTGAGATACTCAATTTTCATAGACGCAGTAAAAATGTTGGTAAATTTGTTTGTTGTAAAGTTTCCACATTAACAGAAGAATGTTCCAAAATAATTTGTGATCCTAAGATTTGGAATCCTGATTTTAGTGTGAAACCTTTTGTTATGGAAAAGAGAAAAATTCCATTAAATGGGAATAAGAACAAATCACAAATAATTGGAACAAATCAGAAATCAAATATGAAAAAGAAAAATTCTCACAAAAGTGGTTTGTCTGAGCATCGAAACAATTTTGTCAAAAAAAAAAATAAATTTTGAAAAAAACAATAATAACCGGAATAGTCGTGGTCATATTATTTCGAATCATAATCGTAATTATTTTGCTGATTCACGCCAGAAATTTCATAACTATGTTCGAAATGATCATCGTTCAAATTATGTAAATATTAAAAATCAGCAACGACGACAGCCGGAACAACAACAACAACAACAACAGCAATCATCACAGCAGTATCAACGGCATGTTGATTGGCAACATCCTCATCATTTGCAACAACCACGTTATAATCAATATCAGCAACTTCCTTTTTGGAATCAAATGTATCCGGTTCCTTTCATGAATCCAATTCAGTATCCTCAATATATGAATCCGGCTCAATTTCATCAAAATTTTGTTCCCTTTCAAATGAACCAACCCATTTTCCGTTATTGAATATTCATAACAATGTTGTTGGCACAAAGAGCTACATTTATTCGTGCAATATCAACGGATTGAAGACTGAAATACCTGAATTTTTTTCAAATTTATTGATTAATGAGTTCAAAGTTTATATGTTATGTGAAAAGTTTAAAAAAAAATTTTTTTCCCCAACACCAAACATTTTTTTTCCCAAAAAGTGTTCGCGAACTGTTCGTGGACAGCTCTAATGTGAAACACATTTGGATTGCACCATCAATAACAATGAAATTTTTCCAAATAATTTTGATGTGTTTCGTTGTGATCGATCGGATCATACTGAAAGGGATCAGACTATTAAGAAGACAAATGGTGGCGGTGTTTTGATTGCCACTCACAAGTCTTTAAATGGTCAGTTAATATTTGATGGTGAATTATATGGTGCAGAAATTATTTGTATTAGTATTAACATTAAATTACGAAAGTTTTATTTGGTTGAATTGTATATTAGACCAAATTCGCCATTCAAAGTTTTTGAGAATATAGTTAATGCAATGATTTTCTTATTATCGAAATCAGTTCACAAAGATTCAATTATTGTATCAGGTGATTTCAATTTGCCTGATTTGTTGTGGATTTCGAATGACATTGATAATCCAAACATTTCCTACCCTATTAATGCGTGTTCAAGGAAGGAACTGTTTATTTTGGATTCCTTTCATGAGTTTGGGTTATCACAAATAAATAGTTTTTCAAATGATAATGGTAAAATGTTGGATTTGATCTGGACAAATGACCCAGACTTGTTATATTGCGTGTTTGTTATATTGTTATTAATAGTGATATTTTCTTGGTGAAATCTGAGATCCATCACAAATCCATTGAGATTGTCATTTATGGAAGCCAGAATGATTTCAATAATTTCAATCATTGTTTTTTTCTTGATTTTAGTAATGCTGATTATGATATCATAAATGATTGTTTCAACCATATTAATTGGGATTTGTTATTATCTGATAACTCACTTGATATTAATTTGAACAATTTTTATTCTTGTGTCAATAACGCCAATAATAATATGACTCTCATATTAAGTTAAAGAAAAGAATTGTTTCTACTCATCCTAAGTGGTTTGATTCAATTATGATTAATTTAAAGAATAAATTGCGTAAAAAAAGGCATAATTCATTGGAAGATGACAATTGTTTTAAAATTGCTCGTACGGAATATAATAGATATTCTCGAATTGCTTATAATAACTATAAGATGAAAATGGAGGAATTGATTGTCGATGATCCAATGGAATTTTTCAAGTATGTTAATGCAATTAGGAAGACTGCCAATGACTTTCCGAATGAAATGCATTACAATGATCGAAAATCTTGCAAAGATACAGAAATTGCAAATCTTTTTGGTGAATTTTTCGCTTCTGCATATACTCGACACAATTTAAGTTTATCAGATATATGTAACTTCGGAAGTTTTGAAGCTATTGTGAATTCATGTCAAAATATTCCCAAATTGATTATTGATGAAGCAGATATTATTCAAAAAATTCTTGAAATTCCAAACAATTTGATTTCTGGTCCTGATCGGTTACCTAATTTGTTTATTAAAAAATGTATTGGTACGTTGAGTAAACCAATTTCTATTTTGTTAGACAAATCGCTCAAATCTGGTTATGTTCCTAATTTATGGAAATCATCTTTCGTTAAACCGATATTTAAGAGTGGTTCAAGGAATGATATTGAGAATTACAGGGGTGTTGCTTTACAAAATGTGATTCCAAAGATTTTGGATTCAATTATTGCGAAACACTTGAATTTTCATATTAAGAATATGGTTGATGCGAGTCAACATGGTTTTGTAAAGGGAAGATCAACTATTACGAATTTGGTTGAATTTACTTCTCAGACGTTAAATGAACTAAAGCCACATAATCAAACAGATGCAATTTACATTGATGTTGCTAAAGCATTTGATTCTGTAAATATTGAACTTTTGATACATAAATTAAATATCATGGGATTGAATTCGCAACTTTTAAATTGGATCAATTCTTATATGAATGGTATAAAACAAATTATCAAAGTAAATGATTGTGAATCAGATCCTATTGAGGTTTTTTCGGGTACGGGTCAAGGTTATCCCATTGCTGCAACTTTGTTTATTTTGTTTATCATTGATTTACCAAAATTTCAGTGGTAACTCATCAATTCTTTCATTTGCAGATGATGTTAGACTTTCCCACAATATTGCTTCAATTGATGATTGTTTAACTCTCCAAAAGAGTTTGAATAATGTAGTTAATTATTTTAATTTGAATCAGTTGAAATTGAATGTTAAAAAAAACGAAATTGATGATTTTTCAACGCTTTGGTAATGCGATTGAATTTAATTATTCGATTGGTGATTCAAATATTGAAAGAGTTGATCAGATTAAAGATCTTGGTGTGATTTTGGACGAGAAACTTAATTTCAAAGCTCATATTGAATCAATGATAGCAAAAGCAAGATCAAGACTGGCCTGGATCCAATTGCAGTACCGATTTTGATGCTTCACTGGCTTGTTTATCGCCGTCTTCCACCTGTATATCTTCGACAGTTGCCATCTGACCAAGATTTTCATGGGCATCATGTCCAATCAAAACATCTGTCATTAGGATGTCTTCTTCTTTAGTTGATGATAGAGGAAGGACCAACGTTGATGGTAGTGGCGATATTGATTCTGAATGTTCTTGTAATTCTTCGTGATTTGTATTCGGTATTACTGATTTTGATGTGGATATTTCATATCCATCGTTACTGTCGATCTGAAAACAGAAACAAATCGAAAAAATATTTCTCATAAAACAGAGTTTTTTTAAAAAAACTTGTCGTATGATGAAATCGAGGAAATGAAAACTGAAAAAACAAAAAAAAAACTGCAATAACTCACGGAAACGTGTTCAGCTTGGGCATTATCATCATCCGATGAACTCAAATATTGAAGTGCTTCCATTCTACGCATGACACAGTATTTGATTTGGATCGTTCGGATGATTGGAATACGCAGCTGTTGGCATTGACGAAGTTGATGCTCGGCGCTGTTTTGGCAATTGATTTTGTGCAGTTGTGATATTATTAGAACATATTCCAACAAAAAAGCGGCGTGTTATCCGTCTTGGTGGCAATGATAAAATGGCCAGCGCCTCAGCTCGGCGATGTCGATTTAATCTCACATGCACATTCCAACAACGATCGATTTCATTATAATTAAGACCACCTGTTCGACCGAGATATGATGTACGGCGATTGACTTAAAAAAATAATAAATATATTATATTGATTCTTTAAAAATAATTAAACTTAAGTTCCATCACAATTTATAATTTCAATTTTAATGTTGAATTACGGTTTATATACGGCCATATACGGTTGGGAAAACAAGAGAAATATTTAATTTCACCAATTTCATCATACAAAACTTAAAAAAAGAAAACTTATCAATTCGATTGCATTTATTTCTTGCAATTTTTTTTTTTCGCCATTTTTTTTATTATTAACCGGCAAACGCAGAACGGTACGGAAAGATAACAGAACAAAAATGAAACAGTTTTTTTATAGTGAAATAAGGTTATGTTATGAATTTGAAATGACTGGCAAATATTGCGTGTTGCCAACTTTATAAACAGAAAAAAGTATATTATGCAAATCCATTATGCAAATTCATAGGCATTGTATAATATTGAACGCACTCATTTGCTTTGTTTTCAATTTATATGAATTCAAGTGGAGTGGGGTCCATCGTTAGCCAAAGTATTGTCCATCGTTCCACGTCGGAAGAAATTCTCGTCTTTTGAGACAATGAATGAATCGACCCAATTTTTGACTTCCTTCAGAAGAAGTGAAGCGGTGCCCAGCCAGGTGATCTTGCATCGATCTCCCTTTACATTTTTTCCGAAACAAATGGTAGTCAGAAGGGGCAATGTCTGGACTATACGGCGGTATAGTCGTCGATAGAGATCCCCAGTGACTGTTTCATTCGGATTCAGCAATTCATAATATACCACACCCTTCTGATCCCACCAAATGCAGAGCATTATCTTAAATCCATGAATATCTTGTTTTAATGTTGATATTGCTCTTTTGCCGTGCTTCACATATGCTGTTTTTTGCTTGGGTTTATCGTAATGGATCCACTTTTTACCACCAGTGACTATTCGATGCAAAAAAACCCTTCCGTTTTTGCCGTTGGAGCAGCTGTTCACAAGTGAAAAATCGCCTTTCAACGTCTCTTGGTTTCAATTCATGTGGCATCCAATTACCATGTTTTTGAATCAACTCTGCTGCTTTTAAACGTTGTGAAATTGCGTTGAGTGACTCCCAATGATTTCGCGAGTTCTACTTGAGTTTGACACGGATCTTCATCGAGCAATGCCTCCAATTCTTCATCTTCAAACTTTTGTGGGCCTCCCTGACGCCTTTGTCGTCCATATCAATATCGCCACTTCTAAATCGTCTAAACCAGTACTCACAATCTTAAATCGATGGAGCATGATCCTCATAAGCTCCCTGCAGCACACGACGACTTTCAGCTGCAGATTTCTTCAAATGAAAGCAAAGAAGTTTCGAAGCAAAAAAAATTGTGTTGTTTATACCTAAGAGATATGACACATACTGAGAAGTGATGGGTAATGATGACGCTTTGACGTATCTTCGTAAAGATAGCCTTATGCGACTGGTAACGCCCAATCTTGTAAATCCTTCAAAACTCATTTATACTGCCAATACTAGTAATAATACTTAGCTTAGTTTGAATTATAACTGCTGAATGCACAATCTTTTGAGTGCGAAAGAAAGAGCGAATTTTTGGAAATGTTCAGTCTTTGGAATTTTATTGAACTGAGCGAAAGGAAACCGTAAGTAACGAAACAGTCTACACAAAATCAAGTGCGAGACAAAGGTCACCTTGAAACAACTTTGAAAATATTCGAATTGATTTTGAAACATCAGTGAAACTACTTGAGCGATTGAATCAAAAAAACAATAGGGCAGAATTTCTCGGTTGAGCGAAAATTTCTTATTTTTCAAAAGAATCGAGAAAAAAGAACGATTTTATGGAATTTTTTCAGTTTTTCAACCCGAGCGAAACAAAACTGTAAAGCAACCCAGATACAAGAACAAATAAGAGGTCATCTTTAACTGACTGTTTTTTAATTTTTTCATGCAATTTGAAACGATAAAAGGAGCAGAACTTGAGCGATCAAATAAAGTGGAACATTTTCTTGAACATTGCATGAATATTATTTTTGGAGCGAAAAACTAAGAATTTATTGGACTTTCAAATTGCGATAGAAATTTTTCTGAGGAAAACATGACTGATTTTTTTTGACGGACCAGAATTGGCAAATATAGATTTAATACAGTTAAAAGCACGATTGAGACTATTAAAGCAAGCATATGATAGATATTCAAAAGAGCACATACAGATATGTGAACAAATTAATGGTCAAGAAGAAATGGATATACAAAGTGATACAAAATGAAGCATTGGCTGCAACAGAATCGACATATTTACATGCATTTGGGAAAATATCAAATAGAATTGAAGCAGTAGAAATTGAACAAGAAGAGCAAATGTTTCCAAATGCTAACGAAAGAGCTAGAGAAAACAACGATAATAACGAAAATAATGAGAACAACGATGAAATGATTCAATCACGGATCAACCGTTTTAGTGCGAGTGTTATTTGATACAGGATCCGAAGGAAATGTCATTACTGAAAAATGTGCGAATAGAGCAAAATTACCAAAAAGAAATTTATCAATAGAAGTCGAAGGCATAACAGGCAAAGAAATAATTGATCATGGAGCAGTTATAGTGAAACTTAGTGCATGGTTTGATCAGAGCGATGAAATTATTTTAGTGAAAAAGTGTGTAATCGATTCAATGCCCAAACCTTTAAAGGTATTGCAATTGAAAGATTATCAGTGAGCGAAATAGAATCAAAAGGATTAGATGAATTGCTTCAACGTTTTTGGGAAGCACAAGAAGAGTGAGATATCGAACAAATCTTGTCAGAAGATGAACAAAGAGCAGAAGATTATTATAAAGAGACTACAACTAGAGCGAGCGATGGAAGATTTATAGTAAGACTTCCACTGATTGAAGGTGCGACATTGGGCGTTTCCAAGCAAATAGCATACAGAAGATTCCTCCAATTGAAGCGAAGATTAGAATAAGATGCAACACTTCGAGAATTGTATCACAGTGCGATGCGCGAATTATTTTCGACAGAGGTTATGAGACTAGCAAACGAAAAGGAGCGATCAGAAACCGGATACTACATACCACATCACCCTGTAACGAAACGTTTTAGAGTCGTTAATGATGCAAGCTGCGCAACAAAAAACGGAATATCAGTCAACGACATTCAATTAGCTGGCAAACAAAGTTGACAGATATTATAAAGAGTTTCCGTTTCCATAAGTTTGTGCTATAGGCGGACATCAAGAAGATGTTTTTACAAATTCGAATGAACGATGAGGATTTAAAGTTTCACATATTCTCTGGCGTTTCAGTAAGAATGAGCCGCTTCAAGAATACGTGCTGCAAGCAGTCATATTTGGGATGAAATCCAGCCCATATTTAACCGTGAAAACTATGCTATATTTAGCCGAATTATATATGAGCAATTATCCAAGAGCAGCGGAGGCAATAATCAATGAGCGATATATGGATGACTATATGTCAGGTGGAGATACAAGAGAAGACAATCGAATTACACAGAGATTTAAGAGTGATGCTTGGAAAGGCTCAAATTTGAGCTTGGATCAATGGATGGATTTAAAATAAGAATCAACATCAATTTTGGGTTTAAAATGGGATCCAATGAGGGATCAGTTCAAGTTCTCAAGATTTTTAGCGCCGATTGTAATTAGGGCGAAACATTTTCAACAGAAATTCAGGAAATCGAAAGTGACATGGGATGAGCCAATAGATAAAGAAACGTCGCAAGCATGGTAGACATTTTATACGAATTTAAGTGCGATAAATAGAATCGAAGTACCCAGATGGATTCAAATATCAAAAGGAAGAGAAATTAGCCAATATCTTTGACCGATAAAAAAGCTCACTTTTGAGTGTCACCTAGCGACAGAATTGTGCATTATAATATTTACAGAAAACGGAAGCATATAGTTTTGTCGCGTGAACCAACTTCACTCTAGTTGGTGAAGCGTTCGAGCTAAATGCTTTCGTTTTTTATGTGATTTGCAAAAATGTGACAGTAAATGGCCTCATGTGTATCTAGTTAATGTATTTTCGGCATTTTACTTAGGAGATCAAAGACGTTGAAATTAGCCTCTACGGGTTCTGTGATTCATCCGAGATCGGATATTCGGCAGCAATTTATGTGCGATGTATGAGTAGCAACTCAATTTGGGGCAATTTATTAGCAGCGAAAACAAAGGTGGCACTTGTTAAAACGGTGATCATTCCTCGATTAGAGTTATGTGGGGCGAATTTACTAGCGAAACTAAAATGAGAAATGTGCGAAAGAAATGCAATTTAGAATATGTTCCATATCAGTGTTATTCAGATTCAAAGATTACTCTCGCGTGGATAGCAAGAGCAAGGTACCCTTATTAGAGCGATATAGTGGTATGAAGAAAACAATGCGAGTTACAGCTTATGTTATGAAAGCTATTCCATTGCTTAAGAATTTCTTTAATAAAGTTGCGAAAGGCAACAAATAAGTTTTCGCACATTCGAACGAACACTTCGAACATTCGTTATTTTTCGGACGAACGAACGGACAAAATAAAATATTTTATATTTTTCGAACGAACGATAGGACAAGAATACACATTTTTTTCGAACGAACGAACAAAAACTTCGAACAAATTGTGTTCGTTGACACCTATGCATCGGACTCAATGATTGAATCTTTTTTGACTGATTTCTAAATTCCATTGCAGTAACAATGTTCTCAAAAATCTTAAATGGCGAATTTGGTCTAATATACAATTCAATCAAATAAAAGTTTGGCAATTAATATTAATGCCAACATATGTACATAATCTCTGCACCATAAAAATCGCCATCAAATATTAACTGACCATTCAATGATTTATTGTGATAGTAGCAATTAATACGCCACCTCCATGAATTTTTTCGTTGATTTGAAAAACATCATAATCAATGGGAAAAATTTCATTGCTATTCATGGTGGAATCTAAATGTGTTTCGCATAACATATAAACTTTAAATTCATTAATTGAAACCATGGGGGGGTCCTGACAGAACATGCCTTTTGCGCCGTGTACTCGAGGTGAAAATATCTATGAACTAAAATCGAGTTAAAATATCTGTAAACTAAAATTCCAATAGATGGCGCTGGGTGACGTAATGTTTATTTCGACATTAACCTTTTTGTCTTATTAACATTCAGTTTTAATTGATTCAAATCAAAGAATTTAACAACATTGTTCAAACTTTCTTGGAGAACAAAACAATCATTAATTGAAGTTATGTGGTGGGAAAGCCTATCATCATCAGCGAATGAAAGAATAAACGAATCTCCACTGATGTTAGGCAAATCAGCAAACCGAAAAAACAAGCCACAATTTGCTTAGATGTGCTTCGTCCTCGAACAACTTTTGTTGGATTTGGTTCACTTTGGAAGACCCATATAGTCGACTGCTTTTTACTTTCAGGCTCTAAATTAAAAATTCCAATCTCGATTAGATCTACAACTTTGCCGAACTTCGGGGTCGAAGTGAAATTTCTAACCATTTAGAAGTTAAAATTTGATGAAAAAAATTCCTACCTAGCAAGCATTAATTGGATGGGAAACATTTGGAATGACAAAAACTATACACTGTTCTGTATATTTCTGTACCATTCAATATTGCAGTTAATAATCGCAGTGACTTGCTCTGAGATCGTTTGGATTGGCAATAGATTGGCAATCGGTGTAATTATGGAAATGTCAGAAATGCTGCCAGCCGGTGTAGACATCACATGACAATGCAAATGGCGAATTTTCATTGAAAATATAATAGAAAAATTTCGGATCAATATCATTAATCTGGTTTCACAAAAAATTTGAAGGTGAAACATAGGGAATATTCAAATTTTCTCGCCAATTCAAAATATTCAAGCAGTTTTTTATCTTTTTCTTCTCTTTGTCTTATGCACCGGATAATTATTTGATTTTTACAAAATTTGCATTCTATAGAAAGGCCAAAGTGTGTCAAACTTGTGACACAGCAATGCAATTTCAATGCTGACATATTAATGACAACGAAAAATAATACCTTTCAGAATCACAAATAATTTAAAATCAAATTCACTTCTATAAATAAAATTTAAACTTGTAAAAATCAAATCGAATAATTACTTAAAAAAAATAATGCGATTGAAACAAATGATACATGTAGCAGTGACAGCTCTCTATAATAGAAGATAAACTGAATTTGAGCATTTAGGTGAGGAAAAATCAGCAAGTAAAGTAAATTATTTAAAACAATTTAGTACACTCCGAAGCCCGAATCACATATAACAACAATTTTGATGAACATGAAGTAACATGGTATGAATGTGAAGTGCGTTACTCTAAGAGTCGAACAAATTGAGGAGTAGCTTTTTATATAAAAAAAACAATGAAAAATAGAATAATCGAGCGTAATTCCATTGACAAAATTGTTTGATGTGTTGGTTAGCCACCTTTCGTACGAAGAATGTAAAAAATGCACACTAAAATTAATTAATTACAATTTTTTTTGAAATATGCTACATTCAAGCCATTTTTATTTATTGATTCAAATGTTCAATATTTTTATATATTAAATACATAGCTGATGAATAAAAAACAAACATGAAGCGGAAGAATGATAAGTTGAACATATGAGATAATGAGTATGCTTACATATTGTAGATCTCCTCTTATGAATTTTACGTTGTTTTATTTTGCACCATTGGTTTGTACTTGATATCTCTGTTTTTAAATATTGAAGCTGTGAATACGTATGTATCCATACATATCAATAAATTAGATAGATATTAAATCTGTTTTCCTATCATAAGATATTTATTTTCCACCTAATAAATAATTTTTTTATTACATTTAATTAATAATTATTCATCATTGCACACTATATCGAAAAGAAGCTTAGGAAATAAACGGTGGTTCAGTGTCATATCATATTACATTTAAATTAATTGCTATTTGCCATTTACCTAATATTTTCTGCCTAATGAGATTTTGCATGCCATTTCATACATGTAATCTTCGGTTTTTTTTCAACATAAAACTTCAATTTTTTTCATTCAAGTATATGCTAGCATATTAGCAGAGTGTTAGGTACAACATTTTTATGTAAGTTTTAATTCTATTGGTACACTTTGTAATTATTCTTCATTAGTTTTATCAATATTCTCCATGTTCCAGGCATTGTTCATACTTTTTGATGATGAAAAACAAAGCTTCATGATAAATGGAAATTTAGTGCCTGCAAATAGAATAGAAACAGTATTTCTCACTTTATAATTGAAATAACAACAATGTGCAAACATTAATGTAACAATATTTAGTAGACTACACTGAAAAAAATGTGTGCGTTACGAAAAACTGCGTGCATTATACGAATTTTATTCATGGTTTTTATTCGTGGGAATGATATTCGTACATTTTATTACTATGCGTAGAATATACTAATAACTAATGAAGTATGGTGTGGTTTCTGAATCTTCATATGTAATACCTGCATTTGAAAATAAATATATGTAAAAATGTGAGACTATAAAAATGTCAACTTTAGCACATTTAACTCTCGTAAATTAATTCACACATATTGTCGTGTTCCAAATTGAGAAACGAAGATAGTTTTCCAATTAAAGTGGTCATGCTACTAAAATTTGATTGCAAAATCCAAATTTTTTAATTTTTATTATTGACATTATTTCAAAGCATTTTTCAATAAAAAATTATGCTTGAATTCATAATATTGTTAGATATATGTAAATCATTGGAAAAATTATAAAGAACGAGTAAAGTGAGTCCACTGTCAAAAATGCTATGTGCATGACAACCAGAGTGTGCGTGGAGAGTTTTGACATTGTGATTCATATTGTCTGCCATATCTGTATGATGTTAAAATGGAGACTTAACAAAAACAATGAATACTGCCATGGCCAAAATTATGTCATGGCCGACAAACAACAATAGAGCACATATTGTGATCAATAGTGAGAAAAATTCAAAGTGTTCAATGAATTACAATTATTTTGTGAAATATACATTAGAAAAAATTCATTTTCAATTACTCTACTTACTCAAACACATAAACAAATAAGTGCTCTAATATGACGTGTTTTTTTTTTTTATTTTTATCTTTTTAATTATGCCATGCATCTTAGATTAATTTAGTGAAATAATTTTATGACACAAAATATATTCATTAAAAAATTGAAGTCCAATGAGAAATTGCAATTTTTTTTTAAATATTAATATTTTTTCAATCTAATGTAAGTTTTTCACGGAAAATTATCAATTTTTAGCATAGATTTTCTATTTCAAAAACAAAAAAAACTATGGTGAAGTTATTTTTTTATCATGAAGAAGATTTCATTTGAATTAGAATATTGTGTCAATATACAGGGTGGCCCAGAAAAACTATCGGTTTTATATTTGATTAAAAATCATATTATTTTTTACTAAATCAACCAAAATTGGTTAGGGCTCAAAATTTATTTTTCATGTTTTGGTTTTGAATCTTTCCCCTTTGTTTCGGATCACCAATCTCAAGCGTCGCGGAAGGATTTACACGCGGAACGAACCATTTAGATGAGAATATCGTTCAAAGTTTTAACGATTTTCTTTATGAATGCATCCAATGTTGAAGTTTCGTAATTATCAGATTATTTAGCTTCGATTCCATGTATCAATATTTCGCGTTTCAGAAAAAAATTGTAAAAAAATATTTTATTTCATTCGAATTTTTTTGATTTTTTTTCGATTTTTGACATGTTTCAAGTGTGAAATAAGGTTACCGACACTTGATATTTCGGCTAAAGACGTTGTTTTCACTGATTTGGTTTGTGTTTGTCATAATTTACCGTTATGCACCTCACTAACACATTAGATATTTATGATGCAGTTGTCAGCCGTAAATCGATCAATCAACAATGGGTAGAGGGAAACCATTAGGTGAGGCTGAAAAGGCCAAAATTTCGTCTCTAAAATATTATAATAAAATAATAAATCGTCAAATCGCCAAGGAAATTGGGGTAGTGATGTGGTCGGGAATTTTCTCAAAAATAAAGAGAAATACGGAAAAAATTACATGACGAGCCGGCCATCGACGATCACAAGCGCAAAAAAGCGCTAATTAATCCGTTGTGCTGGAAACATTTTCCAGTCAGCTTCTCAATCATTGACAGAAAATGATTTACCCGTTGGTGTTCGACGTGTGCAACAAAGAAGCTGATATATAAATGCCTATGACATAGTAAATTTTCATGCAATAGGCAAAATGTCAAATGAAATGTAACAGCTTCTTTTAAGTGGTTCCAAACAGCTCAAATACAAGAAAATGAAGCGCAAGCCGTTGCTGTCAAAAGATAATGTCGCGGCCCGAAAGAAATTCGCATTAGACCGCCTACGAAAAAAAGTTCAATTTAGTCAGTCCATATGGATTTGCTTACTATTGGTTACATGATTTGCGTACCGTAGAAAAGATTTTCAGTTCAAGTCAATATGGCGGAGGATCGGTCATAGTTTGGGACGCCATTGTGTACCTCAAAAACGTGCCGTTATTATACAGTACCAGGAAATTACAGCAGGACAATGCACGAATAAATGCACATAGTGCACAGAATATACAAACTGTTCTCGTTGTTTTGATTTAACGATTTTTTTTGTTCATTAACTAACTCTTATTCAGACATGAAAAGATATTATTGAGCAATGTAGACAAATGTTTGAATTCACGGTACTAGACTTTAAAGGATCCCATTAGATTTGGCTCCTGAAACACATTAAGATAATACAACGGAAATTTAATTCTAAAAAAGAATTTGATCCTCACAATATGAAACAATTTATGCGCGCCTAACATAAAAAAATGTGTATTCGGTGGAACATAAATGTGCGTTCGGATGTACGAAATAGACCGTCACTATAGGATGTGTTCAACACACAAACAATTGTCAAATACATAACAATACACAATACGATTAACTGCTATGATAGCACAGAGGTAAAACGAAAATAGCTGTGTCTCAGGAGCCAAAAATCTCAAACACTTTTCGTGATATTGTTTATTGAATTAAATAAACATACAATAAATATGGTAAATTTAAATTTTTCCTGAAGCCCTAAGAACAACAACAAAGATGTATTGTAATATCTGCTTATGTTGCTTGTATAATACAAATTATTATATCACAAATATAATTTATGTGATTTGAATACATTGAATTGTATTATCACTTTTAATTAGCATTTTCAACACAAAAGTAGTAGTATGAAATTCAAAAAATAATTCAAAGCATAACTTGAATACGCGTAGTTGAATCGCACTTAAGACTGTCAGACGTGTATTTAATGTATACTTGTTTCTGACAGGCGCGTAGGTATTTTGGGTTGCATCGCTTTGGATTTAGGTCTGGAGACAATGGCGGCCATTCGTCTTTGGAATATTTAATGACGCCTTCACACTTCACCAAAAATCTAAAAAAAATCATCATCAATCTGTGCATGAATATGTCGCTTTATGTGTATTAGTGACTTGTTTACAAGGAAATACGCATAAAAGTGACAGATTTGCCGTGATGACATTACTTGTTCTTTGGAAGACTTCTTTTTTTTTAATTGACATAAAAATGTAGTGCAATAAAATCATCTTAAAATATGGCATCTTTAGCTTTCATTTCCAAGACAACCAGGAAACTATAATCCACAAATACATTCATATATACCACAAATTATACGTATTCTGCATGTACGAATAAATAACTTAGTAATATTACTACGTTAATGCTACGAATTCATTAGTGGAAAGTGATGTGTTAAAAGTTATGAAGTCATTCGTGTGAGAAATTAACGAATTTGATTAGTACAATGTACGCAGTATTTCGTGCTATCCACTAATATGCATTGCTCATTTCTCATTACTAATATTATTCGTATATATGACGAAAAGATTCGTATATTTTACTATTAGAACGGATCTGCTTCACGAATAATTTCGTATCAAAATCGCGATGTAAATACTGCGTGTATTTTACGAATATTTGTAGAATGCACGAATATTTTGGCTACGAATAATATTCTACTAATATTTTTTTTCAGTGTATAGACGAAGCAACATAAAAATGTTACATTTAACTATTTACATAACTTAATATACAATTTGGGAAACAAACCTTTATTCTCTACAGGAATATGATTACATTTCATAATCGCAATTACTGATTCAGCAATGTTTTGAAATTCTATTAAACCAGATGATGAACGTTCGGTCTTGAGTGGAAACATTCTAACTGCAGTAGGCAGGACATCTTTTGAATTGAAAATACTTACTAATTGTTCCTCAGTTAAACTAGGTGGAGTGTTGAAAAAGTGCAAAATCTGCAAAAACAATTAAGAACATTAGAAAACAGTCTCAAGAATTTATTTTTTTATGCAATTTCATAATTGTCGAATAAACACCATTCAATTGAGTAACAACATTTTCCATTACTCGAAGTGCATGGCAGTTTGAACTTAGTATTGATACAATGTTCTTTAAATTGTGAATCTGAATTATTGCAACATCTTTACTTGATTTCATTTTTATGATATCAAATTTTGTTAAACAATTCTGCATTCCTGGATAATAGGCATTCCAAATAACTAATAACATAAATGAGAGGCAAAGAATGAAAGGAATATATGCCATCGAAATATTTTATAAAAGAATTTAAATCTAATTGTATAGTTGGTTAAATAGTAACCTTTAATATTAAAGGATAATACTACATTTGGGGGCTCAATTAACTAAATCTAGAAAACTAAAAAATCTAAAGACAAAGCTGTAAAAGAGAACGAAGGCTTAATCAAACTCTTACAAAAAATTGAATTTGTTCAAGAAAAAAAGGAACGACAATTTTTATTTTATTTATTAATTCAAAGTTACTCAATAATTACATCGATTCAACAATCAATTGCCAATCCTAACGATTTCGGAGCAAATTACTGTGATTTTCAAACTGCTATATTGAGGTCACAGATCAAACAGATAAATTAAAACATTCAATGTTTTTTTAATCACATCCAAACTGACATTAAAGTCAATAACAAACTGGTTTGAAAGTGGACTTATTTTATTATAATAGTTGTTAAACGTTTGAATCAAAAAATAAGCGGCATATACTTTTTATAACCATAAATGACAGATTGAATTCTCAAAAATTGAACATTATTAATAAGAAGATTCAGAAGAATTCAAAAGTTAAGATTTGTTACAAGATTGAATTCAATTTGTCTATTATCATTCTGACTTATAAAACTTACAATCTCAATCGATTTATGATGCACCTCAGTATTTATCAAAATAATATCACTATTCAAGCAATACAACAAATTCGGATCATTAGTCCAAACTAAATCCAACATTCTACCATTGTCATTAGAAAATCCATTAATCTGCGACAAACCAAATTCATGAAAGGAATCCTAAATAAATAATTCCTTCCGTGAACAAGCATTGATTGGATAGAAAATATTTGGATTATCGAAGTCATTCGAAGTCCATAACCAGTCAGGCAAATTAAAATCGCCAGATACAATAATAATAATCGAATCACCACAACCAGAATTGATGAATAAAGACTTCAAAGCGTTAACAATATTCACAAAATTCACAATTGGTGTATACGGTCAACCAAATAATAATACAATTCAACCAAATAATACTTTCTAAGAGAAAGTGGGTTCATTAGGACAACCCCCAGCAAAAAACAGCATATGTGAAGCGTGTCCAAAGAGCACCATCGATATCAAAGCAGGATATCCATGGTTTTAAGGTAATGCTCTGCATTTATTGGAATCAAATAGGTGTCGTGTACTATGAACTGCTAAACCCGAATGAAACCATCACGAGAGATTGTTATCGACTACAACTGATGCGTTGGAACCGAGCATTAAGCGAAAAACGTCCGGAATATGTTCTAAGACACGACAAAGTAAAAATTGGGTCCATTCCGAGCAATGAGCCTTCACCGAACAATTCACAAACAGCGCCACACTCAAGCGCATTAGATTTGCAATGTGAATGGATGTGGTGAGAGTTCGAACTAATCAAATACAACAACAAAATCTATGGAAAGGCTCAGTGCTCGGTCAATTCATTTCTGGTCTCAAAAGATGAGGAGTTCTTCTGTCGTGGAATCCATATACTACCAGAAAGATGAGAAAAAGTCGTAGCTTCTGCGGGGCAATACTTTTATTAATGTATCCATTCATTATATATATTTTTTATTTTGAATAACTTTCAAATTATTTTAAATAAACCACCTTTGGCGAAGAAACGCTGATTGGTAGTAAGAATAATAATTTTAAAAAATTATCTTTGCAAACAATTGAATGCCGTGAGCTGTATGATATGCACTCAAAGCACTTCCGATTTGAAATATATTGTAGTGTCAAAAATCCTCGACAATAGAGTCAAATATCGTCGCGGCGCTGCACTTGTGATAGCTATTATTATAGACTACAGCTACACAATTTTGTATCACTTTGTTGAATCAATCAAATCATTAAAAAGTCCTTAATTCTAAGAATCGTATCATCCGCAAAAGGACACTAAATTCTGAATGCGTATTTAATGGGTAGATATGACCCCGATTACGACCTTCATATGAAAAATCAATATTATTTTGAAAATATTAGGTGTATTGCTGGATACAAATTATTATTCAATATTATATTCAGAATAAAATTTAGACTTTTCAATTTGATTTATCGATCCAAGAAAGTTTACAATTCCGATAAAAGAAGAACAATTATTATTATTACCTTGCTTGGTGGTTGAATACGATTTTTACTAGCTTGAGCAGGAGATAAAAATCGATTGTTCTTAGAGCCAGTATATTCCTTAAAACTGGGTGTGTGGTCTGGAAGACTGAACGGATTTGTCACTTCTGATAAAAAATTCTGCTTCGAAAACCTAGAAAAATTGAGGTATTATAATTTATTGATATTTAAAAAGTCACATAATGAGAAATGTTCAACACCTTTTCTATAACAAATGACAAACAATAGATTTAAAATTAATTAATTTTAGTTTGTTTGATCGATCCCACATTATGAAAGTTCGACTAAACATTGTATCACATGTCAATATTTTTCAACATTTCTTTTTTTTTGACAATACTGTGAAAATATGAACGTGAAATAAAAAACCATTTTCACTGACGTATAGATTTGACAATTCTACAAAAAAGAGTGCCCGCAGACGTCTATTTAAAAACAAAAATTCACCACTCGTTGCGATCAGAACAGAAGTGTTGAAAATATAAAGAAGTGAAGTCTGTAATCTGGATCGGACAAATAAAACAGCTACTGTTTACAGTTAACTTCAAGTTTAAACTTAATACTGAACAGAACATTTTATTCAAGGTTTGATTTCTATTTATACAATTTCTGTTGCATTTTTCAATGCATTTCTTATCAATTCTTCAGCTTTTCTCTCATTATACTTGATTTCAAAACAATAAATTCAATTTATTACAATTTGATAAGCCCCACATGTCCAAGTTACTCAATTTAATAGCTTATCAAATTTCCCATCAACAATATGAATTCTGAATATCCAATTATTTTCAACAAGAAGTTAACTAACATGGCTCCAAACTCCATAGTCTAAGAAAACGTTTTGGGCGCGAAATTCCAGCGAAATGAAAATCGACAAACGTCTTCAAACATTTCAAATGATTGATGAAGTGAAGAAATACAAAGAAGTCATATGGTAATGATCAGGGCAACATAGAATTAATATTTAAATACTTTAACCGATTACAAAAAAAAAAATTATTTCGGCGTTTTTCGTAAATATGTTGGAAGTTTTTTGGCATATTTCAAACATAACTGACAAAATATCTGTCAAACAATCACAAACGTCAAGTCTCATATTTAGGTCAGTCATCCGGTACGGAAAAGTCCGGGACTTTCTGACAATTCGTACATTTTCATCAAATGAATAAAATTGACGATCTCGAAGATTGTTGAAACAGTATAACCTGAAAAAATTTGTCAGTTTAATCTCAAACCAAAGTGTAATAAAATTTGATGATATTTGATAATTCATTATTTGAAATTAAATGAAAATCTGCTAGGTTCCAGAACCAATTGGTAATGAGATTAGCGGTAATGAGATTAGCTCGAAATTATGTAAACATTTTGATTAAATTTCATACATAGAAATTGTTCAAAGGTGGTAACACCTGTGCGAAAGTACAGATTGTTTCTCAATTCTAAGAATTCATTGCGTGAGCGAACATTGCCAATTTTGAGCAAATTGTACACCAATTTAGGGAAAAATTTTAAACCGTTTCTTCTGGCAAACGACATATTAGTACGATTTATCTCAAATTTTGTGCGATTCATCAACGGAATTTACCGTTTCTTCTGGCAAACGACATATTTGTGCGATTAATCTCAAATTTTGTGCGATTTATCAACGGAATTTATCGTTTCTACTGAAAAACGACATTTTCTGTGCGATTTATTCTCAAATTTTGTTCGATTAATCAGCGAAATTTTACCGTTCTTTGCAATCAACCATGGAGCATCGAAACATTCGTCAGATGCACGTGCACACACTTGAATATCATCGATCATTCGTGAATACCACTTACAAACTTAAGAAGGCACCATCAAACGAATTGTTGATTAGACAAGAGCGTATAGAGGAAGCTTATAAGCCAATTGGAAGGTGATGAGCTACACGTGGAACATCATTTTTTTGAAATTTGGAACGAAGAATATATGCAATTGTTGGTCAAAAAATTTGTTTTTTTTTTTTTTTTTTTTTATAATGATCAATAAAACAAGTTTAATCGCAGAATCAAAGAAGTAGAAGCAGAAGAAACGGCAGAGCGAATGGCGAAACAAAACACAACAAACGAAAAAGAGCGAAAGAGTGAAGTGCTGATTTTGGAATTCAAAAGAGAAGGAGACTGGAATTGTGTGTTGTATTTTGATGGAACGCAAGAATATTTACCACTCAATGAAAGAGCATATGTCGAAGTGTCATCATCAGAAGAAGAAGATAAAGAAAAAGAAAAAGACGAAGTAAAGTGTGATTCAACGCACAAAGATCACACTGTAAAATCCTAAGTGGTGAAAATTGATTTGCGCGAAAAAATCAAAGAAAAAACAGAACGAATCAAAGACATCTATCGTGAATTGGTTGAACAAGAGAAAAGTGCGATGAAACAACAACAGCAACGAGCACAAGAGCGAGGAAAGCAGAGCGAAAATCGAAGCAACACAATTTACTGTAACAATTGCGGCGGCAACCATAAAATGCGAGAATGCGAGCGATTTTTACGGTTATCTGTAAGCGAGCGATGGTGTCGTATAAAGGCAGTACACGTGTGCAAAAACTGTTTGATACCAATTTTCGAGCGAGGACTTGGATTTCGCATTTGAATGAAGGCACTTAAGCTTAAACCGCTTAGACTAAAAGCTGAATTGAATAATTAAAATTAAGTAAAAAGAAAAAAGATCCCGTATTTTATTGAAAGAAAGAGCGAATTTTTGGAATTTTTCAGTCTTTGGAATTTCATTGAATTGAGCGAAGGGAAACCGTAAGTAACGAAACAGTCTACACAAACACAAGTGCGAGACAAAGGTCACCTTGAAACAACTTTGAAAATATTCGAATTGATTTTGAAACAATTGGGCAGAATTTCTCGGTTGTACGAATTTCTTATTTTTCAAAAGAATCGAGAAAAAAGAACGATTTTATGGAATTTTTTGAAAGAGAAAAAACTGTAAAGCAACCCACATACAAGAACAAATAAGAGTTCATCTTTAATAAACTGTTACTTAATTTGGGCGATAAATTTGAAACGATAAAGGGAGCAGAACTTGAGCGATAAAATAAAGTGGAACATTTTCTTGATAATTATCATGCAATTGCATGAATATTATTTTTTGAGCGAAAAACTAAGAATTTATTGGACTTTTAAATTGCGATAGAAATTTTTTTGAGGAAAACATGGGCGATTTAAATCGAAAAGCTGTTATAGCGCGAGCTAAAGCATTTGCTGACGGACCAGAATTGGCAAATATAGATTTAATACAGTTAAAAGCACGAGACTATTAAAGCAAGCATATGATAGATATTTAAAAGAGCACATACAGATATGTGAACAAATTAATGGTCAAGAAGAAATGGATTTACAAAATGAAGCATTGGCTGCAACAGAATCGACATATTTACATGCATTTGGGGAAAATATCAAATAGAATTGAAGCAGTAGAAATTGAACAAGAAGAGCAGATGTTTCCAAATGCTAACGAAAGAGCTAGAGAAAACAACGATAATAACGAGAATAATGAGAACAACGATGAAATGTTTCAATCACGGTTCGGAGAAACGCAAGGAAAATATTCCGAATGGTGCGAATGGCGAGCAATGTATGAAAGATGATCACAATGCAAACAATTTGGATGAAACTCAAAAGTTCCATTATTTAATAAAATCACTTGAAGGTGATGCAGCGCGAGTACTTAGTGGCTGGACAGTAGTCGGAGATAATTATCAGACGGCATACGAAACATTAGTTGGAGTTTTTGATATTAAATATCGAATTATATGGCATATTTAGATGATTGGTATCAGACACCAATCTTTAAGCAAGAATCATACGAGAATTTAGGGTTAAATCTTCCATCGCTCGCTCTAGTTGTAGTCTCTTTATAATAATCTTCTGCTCTTTGTTCATCTTCTGATAAGATTTGTTCAATATCGCACTCTTCTTCTGCTTCCCAAAAACGTTGAAGCAATTCTATCGGTGAGATCTAAAAGAACGTAAGTTTGTTCGACTTTGTCGCAATAAAGGAATGCAAGTTTTTTCATGGTTTGAAGTTGTTAAAAGAAAGTATGTATTTCAGCTGAATCATTTGCTGAAAGAGGAATGCATGTATCGCACTAGCTATATGAAAATGTCCGAAACCGAATTACGGACGGACGGACATACATGAAAATGTCCGGAACCAAATTACGGACGAATGGACGCAAATGAAAATGTCCTAAACCAAATTACGGACGGACGGACAGGACACGACATTGTCCGTTTTTTCCTCGGACACATTTTTTTCGGACGGACGGACAAAAATCTCAATGAAAATATTTCGGACAACTTAAGGACGGACGGACATTTGATCATAAGATCCCCATGAACTAAACTAATAAAGTAAGAAAGCATTCAAAACAATTCGTTTTTTTGTGGATGTTTTACTGTATCGTTCTGTCAGTTGGTTTGCACCAAGTATGAGTCAGTCTATTCGATGCAAGAAATGATGACTCGTTTGTGTAAATAACATTACAGATGTGCCAAACCGATATGTTAATAAAATTTTTATTATCATATATTTTATTAGCTTGTTATTATTTATTAAGATCGAACCTAATAAGCGTAGTATGATGGTTAGTATTTATTAAGATCGATCATAATAACGTTATTTACATGTTTATTATTTATTATTATAACGAAGTTAATAAACGCCATTTGCAATCGTTCGGAAGATTTTTGCAACTAAAGCGTATGAGTAAAAGCAAGATAGCATGAGATCAAAATTAACCAACAGTGATTTGAGCGATAAAAAATGCTGTTGTCGTGAGTCCGTGAACAAACACATACAATGGCTGTCCATTGTTTTCATACAACCTTCTATTGCGATTTATTGAAAATCGCTGAGAATCGAAAATTTTTTTTTTTTTTTCAATTCTGGTGTAGTATTTTACATGCCATTTCATGTGGTATGTTTGATTTGATAAGATGCGCATTTTTTAGCGCTCAAATCACTGTTGGTAAATTTTGATCTCATGCTATCTTGCTTTTACTCATACGCTTTAATGACTTAGTTGCAAAAATCTTCCGAACGATTGCAAATGGCGTTTATTAACTTCGTTATTATAATAAATAATAAATATGTATAGGGTGTGTGCAAAAAAAAGTCGATTTAGATAACAGATGGCGTAACTAGCGATTTGTACATCGAAGCACACTGATGACATTTTCGTTTTTTTTGTCTGTCATTACGCTATAAATTTCAGTCTATGTCATTTTGCTGAAGTGTAAACAACAAAGATTTTGTTTGCTTCAAAAATGTCGAAATTCGTACCTGAAAATACCCTGGTTTTGCGGGGAAGTTTAATAACCTTCTTTCATTTGAAGAAAACCGCTGCTGAAAGTTATCGTTTGTTAGTAGAAGCTTACGGTGAACATGCTTCAACTCAAACAACTTTTGAACGATGGTTTGCGAGATTCAAAAGTGGTGATTTTGACTTGGAAGACAAATAACGGCCAGGTCATCCAAAAAAAGTTGAAGATGCGGATTTGCAAGCATTAATAGATGAAAATCCTTGTCAAACGCAAAAAGAACTTGCAATGGAGTTGAAGGTTGATCAAGCAACTATTTCTAGACATTTGCATGCAATGGGAAAGATTGAAAGCTGGGAAAATGGGTGCCACATTAACTGAATGAGAATCAACTCAGAACACGAATCGAAACATGCGAAAAACACCTTGCTGAGCACAAAAAACATAGTTTTTTAAGCCAAATTGTTACTGGCGATGAAAAATGGATCTATTACGACAATCCCAAGCGTAAAGCAGCGTATGTTGATCCAGGCCAACCTTCGCAGTCAAAACGAGACATTCATTGCCAGAAGATTATGCTGTGAATTTGGTGGGATTTGGAAGGTGTCGTGTATTATGAGCTAAACCTGGCCAAACGGTTGATGGTAAGTGTTACGAACAACAATTGATCAAAATGGAGCAAGCATTGAAGGTGAAACATCCACGAATAGCGACTAAACAAGACAAAGTTTTTTTTCACGATGACAATGCCAATCCTCATCGTGCAAAGATCGTTAAAAAAAGAAAAAAGACTTCGACTGGGATTAGCTTGATCAACCCCCGTACTCTTCATACCGTGCTCCTTCGGACTACTATTTGTTTCGATTGATGAAAATTGACCTGGCCGATGTACTTTAAAGTACAAAGTTATTAAAAACTTTGATGAAATACAAAAATGGGTCGCTGACTGGATAGCTTCAAAAGATGAGGAATTCTTTATACGCGGAATCCATGAACTTCCTGAAAGATGGCGCGAAGTCATAGCTAACGATGGGAAATATATTGGTTAATGTACTCATTCATTTAGTTATGAAATAAAATTTTCTTTTCATCGAAAAAATCGACATTTTTTTTGCACACACCCTATATAACGTTATTATGATCGATCTTAATAAATACTAACCATCGCTTATTAAGATCGATCCTATAAATAATAAAGCATTGGCCCTTATTATTTATTAGGATATTATAATAAATCGGTGTTAATAAGACATCTATAAATAACATTCCTCCAATCGGTGTTCACATTTTCATTTGACCATTGCATTCGTTTTTCAATATGATGATCTTGCAAAAACGGCTTTTGTTGCGAGAACAGTATTCTAGCTCAATCTCATGCAGTCTTCGGCGCACGATTTCTCTCGAAACGTCTATATTCCTCTTGTGTACTTCGGTACTTCTACGAAGAGACATTTTCTGGATTTTTTTCGAAAACCGATACAACCTTTGAATCTTGGCGTGAAGTAGATGCTATGTTAGGACGGGTTCGGGAAAAATCATCCACATTGTTTTCTTTTATCTTTCTTTTGTCTGTCCATCGCTTCACGAACCATTTCGACTTTTTCATATACTTCGCAGCCTTTTCCACGCTCATTTTTGGTCTATTTGGATGTGAAGTTAAGAAAACTGCTTCAAAACGCTTACTATGATTCTTGCATGTTTGAACTTTCACAATCAATTATCGACTGTCCATTCTTTAATTGCGAATCATATAAAAGCCCAATAAAAATAATCAAATGGAAAGTAAACAATTATTGTGATTGTTTATATCAGTTTTGCCGTTTTAGTTAAGTGTGTCACACTGCATATTTTGGCAATGCATTTCATTTAATTTGCAGCAGTTTTTCACGCTCGCTGAAATCATTTAAAAGCAAAATCATCCAAATGTCAACCATCAAACAATATCTCGTGTATATTCTTCTTGAACTTTGTGAGTCTTACATTCATGTTTCATATGAGTAACAAGAATGATTTCAATAATCAATTTATATAGAAGTACATAGAATCAGTTTATATCGATTTAAAATACTTTTTTTTCGATTTTAATTTATACAGATTTGTTTACTTACGCTATTTGTAGTTTTCCCATATCACCAATGGGAATGTTATTCAAATGCTGTACACATCTTTCAACTGCTACACCATCTCCCATTTGAACCATTGCAGTCCCTTCTTTCGTTTTTAAAAACTTAATCTGAAGAAAAAATAAATATATACTTATTTAGTTATAATTTGTTACAAATTTATTTCATGTTTGTCATTATCATAGCAAAAATGAATTCACGCAAATATGTTCGACTGAATCCAAGCAGCGGAGGAAAGTGCACACGTATATGAACTTAAAATGTGTTTCATCAATTGTTCATTTGAAAATTTTTTATGTGAAATCTTCTTGAAAATATGCGAATATTTGCATATTCGGAAATAAAGGAGCGAACACTTTTTCTTTCTTAAATCAAATTCAGGAATGAAAATAATTCATTTTTATGTTCTCTATCAGAAAATTTAAAAATCTAAAAATGTGGTAAGTTAAATAATTATTTAACCAAATCTCAAATTGTTATTC
This sequence comes from Resseliella maxima, assembly GCA_029041755.1. Taxonomy (NCBI): domain Eukaryota; kingdom Metazoa; phylum Arthropoda; class Insecta; order Diptera; family Cecidomyiidae; genus Resseliella; species Resseliella maxima. The sequence continues at coordinate 3,078 of JAQOWM010000394.1, read as the reverse complement.
TTCTTGCTCACGCAAAAACCAAAATGAATTTTGGAAATAAACGAATTAGCAAATTCACCTTCTTTTGCTCTTGCTTTATCAGCTATGCATTGAACATTTAATGTTATTTTCGATGTAAAACTTAAATTTTATCTTTAAATTTGGTTTTTCATCATAATTTTTTTATCATAATTATGGAAAAAAAGTATAAGAGAAACAAAGGGAATAGAAAACGAAACAAAGAAGAAAGAAAAAAAAAATGCCCAATGCGGGAATCGAACCTTCATATATTTGATGAGACTGTCCACTGCGCCATAACGGCTTCGCAGTATGTAACGATTTTGCTACATTATTAACACTTGGCATTGTTGTTTCACATTTTATTTCATTATCGATAATTTCTTTTACATTAAATATATTGTCTTTCATACTTTTTTTCCATAATTATATAATGCTTAAGCATGTAAGTTCTGGGTCATGTACGTGTATACTAATACTTAAACGTGTCAGCTAAACCGATGCTCATTGGTTAGTCACAGTCACATGATGACAAATCGGTTGAACACTTGATTATATTGACAGAAGTGGCTGAATACAACATTGACAGCCGTGAAATGTAAATTTATCTAAATTTTGTGGAAACTTTGTTTGCCGTAGTAAAAATATTGTAAATGTTTCCAAAAAATGAATGAACAAAATTATTTATGAATTAATTACAAATGTTTCCATTTATGGGATGTTTCAAGCGCGACTGCACCCTAAGGGTACAGCTTAGAGGTAAATCCTTGAATTCAAGAATTTATGAATGTTGTGAATTGTTTCATTATTTCTTTATTCATTAACGATTCACAGACGCCAACAGGAATTTCAAGCATTATTTCCTGAAACTCGTTGGGGAACGTGGATCAATGCGGCTATTTATTATGCAACATATTATTTTAAAATTGAACAATTCATAAAACATTTCGATGCAGAAGATGCAGAAAGCATCAAAAATGCTCAAAAATTGATCGAAAAACCGAATCTTAGAAAAGATTTGGCATTTATTAAATGTAACTTTGAATGTTAATCAGTTGCACTGACAAAAATTCAAGCACGCGGCGTTCCACTCACTGAATCGATAACCATTTTTGAAATGGTTCGTCCACATTTAGAACAAAAACTAGAACGACTGGATTTCTTGCATAAATTCGATACTAAAAAAAATTAGATTAGCGACTTTGCAAAAAATAGCGGCTGTACTGAATGGTATTGGACTCAACTAAAGTGATGAATACGTCGATAGTTTAACACCAGTGGAACTGAATGCATTCAAATATGCTATAGCTCTTTCATGTGATGTAGAACGTACATTTGAATGAATGCAAATTTTTTTTTTTTTTTTTTTATTTGTTATTATTACTTTAAATCAAAGCGATGCAACCGAACTGTCAAACTGCAAAGTATCGATTACGCGTCTGTCATTTCACTACAATACTTGCTATAAGTACACAAAAGTACATAAATTCCGTATTATCATTAAACATTTTTTTATATTTTTTAAAAATATACGCAGTACATTAATAGCTTAAAACTTATTTATTCGAACATAATTTCGGATTTAGCTTCTTGAAGGTCTGTCTGAAAATAAATATATTTTTTTAAAATATTCACTAACACGTTTTATGACAAAGTGAGGTTAGGGTCTAGTGATTTCATATGTATTTCACAACATTTTTTGTAGTTTTTAATTTTAATAGCGATGAAATATTTCCAATATTCAATTTATTTTCCAAATATGAAAACATCAGCAATTGTTAGAAACATTTGATTTAATCTGTCGATTATTGGCAAATAATTTTTGGTTTGTATTTTAGGAGCCGAACCTATTCAGACCTAAATAGATATCTATTGAGCAATGCAGACAAATGTTTGAATTCACGGTACTAGACTTTGAACGATCCCATAGATTTGGCTCTTGAAACACAATAAGATTTCACCGAAATTTACTTTTAAAAAAGAATTTGATCCTCACAATATGAAACCATTTTTGCGCGCTCTAACATAACAAAATGTGCATTCGGTAGAACATAAATGTGCGTTCGGTAGAACATAAATGGATATACGACATAGACCGTCACTATAAGATGTGTTCAACACACAAACAATTGTCAAATACATAACAATACACAATACGATTAACTGCTATGATAGCACAGAGGTAAAACGAAAATAGCTGTGTTTTAGGAGCCAAAAATCTCAAATACTTTTCGTGATATTGTTTATTGAATTAAATTATAATACAATAAATATGGTAAATTTAAATTTTTCTGAAGCCCTTAGAAAAACAACAAAAATGTATTGTAATATCTGTTTATGTTGCTTATGTAATACAAATTATTATATCACAAATATAATTATGTGATATGAATACCTTGAACAAATATGTATTATCAATTTTAATTAAAATTTCCAACACAGGAGGTTATGTTTCTGTCAAAGCATTCACATCTATCGTTCTATAGTTTCAATTTTTTTCTCGAAGTTAAAATATTTCTAAATACTTTTAAATTTCCAAAAGTAGTTTTATTGTGAATTTTGTATCAACATTTTGTGATTTTGTTTGATGTTTTCCTAAATAAATCTTCAAATTTCATTTAAATTGATTTTATTCATTTGCAAGAATTTGTTGTTGTAATCTCAATAGAAATGTCACAAGTAAAACCGCATTGTTGTATAGAGAACCAATGTAAAGGTGATAAATATGGGAATTTATTTTTGAATTGTACATTTTGCAATAATAAAATATTTGTAGAATGTATGCGAAATAGAGATAGCAAGGATATTATTGTGAAAGACCTTCTTGCTCTATATGGAGTGATAATTAATTCTGGAGGTCAATTAAAAATGAATCCAAAAAGATTTGACAATTTTAAAAGTGCTTTTAGTGCTGATTTGCCATTTGCTGTCTCTTGTGAAATTTGCTTGATGAAATTCCGAAGAACTGATTTGAACATTGACTTGATAATAGAAAGTAAGTCGTCAATTCATAAGGAAACTCAGACAGATGATACATTTTTTGACTTATCTGATGATAATGGTGAAATTGATATTTCTGAT
>JAQOWM010000151.1:0-51624 GCA_029041755.1 Resseliella maxima | reverse complement strand
AAGATTCACATCAACATGTTAATTTGCAGCGCTTTCATCATCCACAACATCCTCTTCATCATCAACAAAGATATCAACCACAACAACGATTTCAACCACAACAAAAATTTAGTCAAAGCCAACAAGATACTAATTGGTATGGTCTTCCTTTTTGGAATCGGGCTTATCCAGTACCATACATGAGTCCAATGCAGTATCATCAATATGTAAATCCGGCGCAATTTCATCAGAATTTTGTACCGTATCAAATGTTCCAGCCCATTTCCCATTAATGAATATTTTAAATAATGATGCCAAGGGGAAGAATTGCATTTACTCGTGCAATGTTAATGGTTTGCGAACTAAAATTCCTGAATTTTTTTCTAATATTTTAATTAATGATTTTAAAATTTATTTATTGTGTGAAACGCACTTAAATAGCACCATAGGTAATAGTGAAATTTTTCCGAACGACTTTGATGTTTTTCGTTGTGATCGAACGGATCTTACAGAGAGGGATCAAACAGTTAAAAAGTCTCATGGAGGTGGTGTTTTGATTGCAACTCACAAATCATTAAATGGTCAGTTTATTTTTGATGGTGAGCTTTTTGGTGCGGAAATTATCTGTGTTTGTATAATCATTAATTGCCGAAAGTTTTATTTGGTTGAATTGTATATTAGACCTAATTCACCATTTAAGATATTTGAGAATATAGTTAATGCTATAGATTTTTTGTTTTCGAAATCAGTTCATAAAGAAGGTTGCCTGATCTGTTATGGATCACGGGTGACATTGATAGTCCAAATGTTTCCTATCCTATTAATGCTTGTTCAAGGAAGGAATTATTTATTTTGGATTCCTTTCATGGATTTGGTTTGTCACAGATTAATGGAGTATCAAATGATAATGGTAAAATGTTGGATTTGATATGGACAAATGATTCAGATTTGATATTGTGATGGTCGAAATAAATTCAAATAAATTTAGATTTTAAAATTAACAAAATTTTATTTTAGCTCAATACGTCCGATGCGGGCAAAGGTTGTAATAAGAAGAAAGAATACAATGTATATTATATGCGTTTAACCTATGAACCGCTGACTGACATGCGGTTATACAGAATATACACTTAATACTCATGTACATCACGAAATACACTTTATGTGTACACTAATACAAACATGCATTCAATATATTGACAATCATTGGCTGACGTAAGTCAGCTGACTCGTCAACCACATGGATGCTTTACAATGGAATATATTATGCCTACTAATACACTTACACTTATATTCTGTTTGTCACTCACATATTAAATCAATGTATGACTGTACAAAAATATGTCTTACAACTCGGCCATACTGATATGAAATCGTCTCGATTTATGCTATTACATATAGATCTTAGGGTGGCGCACAAAATACAAAATTAAGGTGACCAAAATTTGAACAACTTATTCTAACTCTCACTTGTTTCATCGATACTATTTAACCTATCATAATCTGGTTCAATTTCTAATCCTATCAGTGTTGCATCGGAAGGCTCAAGATTATTTTCAAAGTTGGGGTCAACCCATTTTTTCAATTTTGCTGACTCCAAAATACCGTCATAAGGGATTTGCGTTATTCTACAACCGTCAATATCGCGAACTACGTACCGATCATGATTCAATTTTTTGTGAATGACATATGGACCCTTAAACTTCGGAATCAATTTCTTATTTGCCCCAATTGTTGTATCAATGTTCTGAATAACTACATAATCTCCAACTTCGAATGTTTTTGCTGGTCGATGTGTAGCAGAAAAATGCCGGAAGTTCTGTGCTTGAGCCCGAAGGATATTTTCACTAGCTTCTGTTCTCACAGTTTCGAGACTATCGGAAGTATTTCTAAATTTTTCATCCAAATATTCGGTCAATTCATCGACAATTTTTCCACGTTGTTCAACACCAAATAACAATTTGGCTGGAGCAAATCCAGTTGATTTATGTACCGAATTGTTCAATGCATACTCAACTTCAGGTAATCGAGTAACCCAATCTGAATGCTCTCCAGTTTCAGTGAGTTTTCCCAACATTGGTCCCAACACTCGATTCACTCTTTCCACTTGACCATTAGCCCGAGGTGTGCCTGAAGAAATCTTGATATGTTGAATATTATTTTTCTCCATAAATACAGCAAATTCATTTGACGTGAAACAAGTACCACGGTCACTTATGCAACGGCGGGGTCGACTGAAATGGCGGAAGTAGTCAGTGAGAGCATGAATCACTTCACGTGCACTAGTTGTAGTCGCCGGGTACAATGACACATATTTTGTGAAAGCGTCAGTGATAACCAGAAGGTGTTTTCTCTTAGATTTGACAGAAGGTAGTGGACCTAAATGATCAATGTGAATCGTGTCGAATGGCAAGGACTCTTTTGGTATCGGATGCAATGTGGCATGATTACCATAAGCAGAAGCGGAATAATAAATGCACTTAATACAATTGCGGATAAAGTTTGACACTCGCGATTTTACTGAAGGAAACCAATAATGCTTCTTAATAGCCGAACAACATTTATCCACTGCTAAATGTCCAGATTTTTCATGCATAAGGCGAATGACATTATTTATCATTTCTGAAGGAACATATAATTGCAAATGGCCAGCAGGCGATTGATGATACACCACTCCATCTCTCAGTTCGAATCCGTTAACTTCAGTTTTTTCCAATTTTTGTCGCAGCTCTAATATCGTAGGATCACGTGATTGAGTAAGTTGCAAATGAAAGTCAAGGTCACTCTCTTCAACATAAGCCACTGTATTCATTCGACTTAATGCATCTACATGCTTCATTGATTCTCCAGGTCGATGTACAATAGTGTAATTGTAGTTTTCCAACAGAAGTGCCCATCTGGCTATTTTTGCAGAATTAGTTCGATTATTTAATGTGACGGCTAGGGAATTACAATCGGTGACAATTTTAAAAGGAAGACCCTGCAAATATACATGAAAACGTTTCAATGCATACACGATAGCTAATGTCTCTAATTCATAGCTATGAAGCTTAGATTCTGCAGCTGAAGTTGTTTTGGAAAAGTAAGCCACTGGATGTAATTTGCCATCAGATTGCTTTTGTAATAAAATAGCACCAAAACCCATAGCGCATGCATCACAATGTAATTCCGTTTCCTTACTTGGATCATAAATACATAAGATCGGTGCTTCCAGAAGTTTCTGCTTCAATGTTAAAAATGCACTACGGCAGGCTTCGTCAAATTTATAGGGTGTATTTTGTTTCAGCAAATTCGTGAGTACCCTAGCAATACGAGAAAAATCTTTCACAAATTTACGGAAGTACGAAAATAGTCCATGACACTGTTCCAGTTCCTTTCGATTTTTTGGCTCAGGAAAATTAAGTATCGCTGTCAAATGTTTTGGACTGAGACCAATGCCGCTCGAATTTGCCAGATATCCCAAGTATTCTAACTCTGTATATGCAAATTTACATTTTTTCAATTGTATCTGAAGTCCGAATTGACGTAGGGTTGCCAAGACACGAGATAAAGTCTTCATATGACTCTCAAGGTCAGGGGTAGCTACCAAAATATCATCCATATATACGACTAAAGAACCATCATCAATCAATTCACGTAAAATAGTTCGAGTAAATCGTTGGAATTCTGCAGGTCCATTTTTCAATCCAAATGGAAGGTACTTATATTCGTATTGGCCGTCAGGGGTAACAAAAGCAGTATATTTGACAGAATCTGGGTGCATTTTTACTTGATGATAACCACTTTTTAAATCAATGACAGAAAAGTAACTTTTTCCCCCCAAATGTGCAATACAATCATCAACGAGGGTCACAGGGTAATTATCACGAAGTGTAATTTGATTCAGGGGTCGATAATCCACACATTTCCGAAGTTCACCGTTCTTTTTTCTAACTGGTACAATGGCTGAAGCGTAAGGGGAATGACTCACTTGGATTATTCCATCTTTCAGAAGGTCGTCAACAATTTTCTTGATTTCGATGCGTTCATAATGTGACAATCGACGAGGTTTACAGAAGATAGGCGAATCGTGCTGAAGACGCAATCGTACTTCATAATCCAATGGTGTTACAGCTTCACGAGGCAATTGTGTATAGTTCTCATCAATGAGTTGTGCAATTTTATTACGAGATTCAATTGGAAGCATAGGGTCAATGTCAGGGGTTGACTCAGAATCAATGTCAACTAATCCAATTTGTAAAAGGTCACAGAAGTCAGATTCAATTGGTTTAAGATCATGTACGGTAGTAGGCGACAATGAAGATTGCAATTCACCAAGGGGTTGTCCCTCTTGACATAAGGATTGATTACTATTGACTATCATATTTGAGCCTTCTCTAATAAGATTCAAGGATTCAAGCACAGTGAAACACGTAAGTCGTCTATCAGAAGCTGGGTGATGTTTATTTAAAGACTTCAGCTTTGTTACAGAATATTGTTTCTTCAATTGACATAAGTGTATATTAGCTTTATACAAAAAATCACGCCCTAATAACAAGGGGATTGACAGAAGGTCATCTGGTATAATATATAATTGACACTCAATTGATTGATTCTTAAGTTTAATGACACTATTAATTTTTCCGAAGGACAGCAGCTTCACTTTTCCTATTCCATAACACCCAGTATCCGACAGAAGACCACTGTAGTTGCAACGCGCGTTTGACTTACGGATAAAGCTCTTAGGACTGCCAGAATCGAGAAGAGAAAGACACTTTGTAAATTCACTGTACTTGTCACCTTTAGTCTTAAGTGCAACACTTACCAATTGTAGCTCGGAGACACTTTCAACTATAACATCAGCATCTGGATCATCTTCTGTCACAGCAGCGACAGTATTGGCAGCAGAGGTGGAAGCTTTCTTCGGACAATTGCGGTAAATATGTTGATTAGAGCCACACTTGAAGCACGTGCCGGAAGGTCGCTGTGGTTGCGGACATTGACCACTGTAATGCCCAAACTTTGAACAATTGTAGCATCGGACTGAAGTGTTGTCTACTTGGGACGATGTTCCAGGGCGAGCGGAAGCGGAAGTGCCTGGTTGGTTGACAGAAGTTCGATTGACGGAAGAGCGAGGCGCTGGTACACTATTTCGGTTAACTGAAGGTTTTCCATGGCTGGCTTCATCACTAAAACGTGAACGTTTACGTTCAAATCGTTCCACCAATTTCTTAAGTTCTTCGATGGTATTCGCATTCCAAAACAATGAGGTGACCTCTGAATTTTTGCTTAACCCATCCACAATATAGTCGACTAATTCAGCTTCGACAATATTTGCACGTAGAGCAATCTCTTGCATCTTTAGAATGTAACGATGCATGCTCTCATCAGGTTGGATACGGCAGTTCTTCAGTTGCATATGCACTTCTTGTTGTGTATACTTGCGCCCGAATTCACTAATCAATTTCTCTTTTAATTGTTCATAAGTTGACACTGTCACTGTTCGCAAAAAGACTCTGGCTGTTCCATCAATCAGCCGACGGCATGCGATGAACTTGAGCCGTTCATCGAAATTCAACATTGTGCATGCATCTTCCAAATCACTTAACCATTTATGCACATCATAATGGTCGTCTGCCGTAAACTTAGGCACCATAGCCTCAATTACACTTACGTCAGTGAGCTTGTTAACTGAAGGTGCGGAAGGGACGGCAGCTGAAGTTTGGCTTAGTGCATTAATTTCACTTTGCAATGCGAGTAACTCCTTTTTCTTTTGTAACAATTTCAATTGTTGCTCGACAGAAGCTAGTTCATCGGTAACAGCAGTTGCAGGTGGAGCAATGACGGCAGATGCATCCATTTGCGGTTCACTGACACTTTTATTCACTTCATTTTCAACTGAAATTGGTGACAATGGTGGTACTTCAGGTTCTTCGGTGTCAGAAGTTTCATCAGCACCATGATTTAACCGGAATTCACGATACATTCGCTTCACTTGAGCGATCGTAGCTGATTCGGGCACATCAATTTCATTTGCACGTAAAATGCCAACCATTTCACTTTTACTTGGTCCTGGCATTGTATATTTTTTGTTTAATTTTATTTTAATTACAAAATAAAGTCAACTGTTCCAAATTTAGTCACTGTACAAAATTGCCAATTGATTTTCACGAGCACTCTATGATTGTTAACACGTGGTTTTTCGTTCTCAACACGTGGTTTTGCTGTTGTCAATGTTCGGAAGGAATCACTTTTATTTTTTCAAAAATATTCACTAAATTCAGCAGTTTTGACAAAAATTTTATTTATTTGGCACAGAAGGACACTTATTTTTTCTGAATATCCCACTTCTGAGATGTGATGGTCGAAATAAATTCAAATAAATTTAGATTTTAAAATTAACAAAATTTTATTTTAGCTCAATACGTCCGATGCGGGCAAAGGTTGTAATAAGAAGAAAGAATACAATGTATATTATATGCGTTTAACCTATGAACCGCTGACTGACATGCGGTTATACAGAATATACACTTAATACTCATGTACATCACGAAATACACTTTATGTGTACACTAATACAAACATGCATTCAATATATTGACAATCATTGGCTGACGTAAGTCAGCTGACTCGTCAACCACATGGATGCTTTACAATGGAATATATTATGCCTACTAATACACTTACACTTATATTCTGTTTGTCACTCACATATTAAATCAATGTATGACTGTACAAAAATATGTCTTACAATAGCAAATTTTTAATTTATTGAAAACTTGTGCATCGAAAGATGATATGGATGGAATCAAAAGCGAAATAAGGTCACATTTTGATGAAACATCAGCAAAAATCGACTCCATGAACGAACGTATTGATGATGTATCAACGTCTAACTCCGTAAATGCTGAGAAAATCGATTAGAAACCACGTTGGAAATTATTAAACAAGAATCACTAAAAAACAATATATGCATAACGGGTGTTCCTGAAAGCGTCTTCAAAAACGGCAACACATCGGGAATTGTCATCAAAATAGCCAGCAAACATTGAACTAACGGAAAATCAATTCACATCATAAGGAACTCTACCGCCAAAAATAAATTCATCATAGCACATATGTCCAACTCAATACATAAACAGCAATTGTTCAGAAAAATTCGGACTAAAAAAAGTCTTATGGTAGAGGAAGTTTTTGAAGTACAATTGAACAGCCAAATCTACTTGAACGAACACCTTACGCCTTATTTTAATAATTTATATGCAATCGCAAGAAAAGCAAAAAAAGAGAACAGATTGGTGTTTGTTGCATCGCATGGTGGTAAAATCAGAATTCGCAAAAATGCAAGCGACATGCCAACAACTATCACTAATGAAAATCAACTGAATTTAATCATCAATATTGATGCAAACGGTCACGGCGCATGTGATTTGGTTCAACCAACTGACACATCATCATCCAGCAACTCAACATCTTTTAAATCAGCAAGCGGCTCAGTAACACACTCACCAAAGCAATTAAACAACAAAAACAACAATCGCAACAAAGACAACAACAAACGTAATAATAAACGCCGCAATAATGATACCGAATTACCGGCTACACGCACTACCCAAATCAAAAAAACCAAAAACAACTGCGTAATTACACTCTGGCCACTCATACTGGTATCATTTAAGAATATTTCACTATAACAGTCACGAACACACTCACACTAAATACTTTATTTAAGCATCCAATTTATCTTACATCCATATAAATACATAACACTTATTACTTGATAAAAACTTAAGCATTACTTCCTTATTTATTTTATATATAATCACTAACACGCATTTAATCATAATTTTAATTTTGTTGTACTCTTTTTCTGCTGTCCACATCGTAACACACATTCAATAATTTTTTCATCACACTACATGCACTATTTACACATACATTAAGAATGAGTACAATAAACCATGTGCCTTCGGAATTCGATTTTTCAAATCATCAAATTAACATTAAACATTGTCTAGATAAATTATCTTTGGGCAAATATAATATTCTTTATTTAAATATTAATTCTTTAAAAAACAAACTTGAGTTGCTAGAAATTGAAATTTGGAAAATTCAAAAACAACACAAAAAAATGATACACATTCTGGCACTGACAGAGACAAGACTAAATGAGTATGATACGCAATATTACAATTTACCTTCCTATAAAGCATACCACTGTGCAAGAGCGGATGGTAGTGGTGGTGGCTGTGCATTGTTCATACACACATCTCTTTCTAGCAATTTAACTGAAAGTAAATCGGTGAGCAATATTGAACTGCTAACGGTTTATATTTCCGATCTCTCTTTACATATCTCAGCTGTGTATAAACAGCCTCAGGTTAACTGGGCCACTTACATACAAATTTTAAATACATATAATATAAATAAAGGCAAAACAATACTTATAGGCGATACTAACATTAATGTATTACTTGATTCACCGGCAGTACAAATATACACAAACGCACTCATTGCGAACGGCCTGACCTTACTCAATAAAATTGATAATAAATATGCTACCAGAATAGCACACCGCTTGTTCAACAATCGATTGAATACAAGTGAAACAATAATTGATCATTTTGTCACAAATTTTATTAATTTTTCTTATACTCTTTCACTAATCGACTCTCCACTATCTGACCATAAACAATGCATGTTAACTTTCGATAATATGAAACAAAGCAATTTTATCTTCGTTGAAAAATCAGCCACAATAGCAAAAATTAATGCAAGAAAATTTATCAATGACTTAACGAATGTTGTATCTAGTCCAAATTATGTCACAGGTTGCTCATTCTCCCTTCTTTTAAATGATATCAGCAATATAAAATCGAACAGTACATTTTACACAAGTAAAAAGAACAAAACAAACCCAAATAAGGAATGGATTAATGATCAATTCTTGGATTTAATTAAATCAAGGAATAGATACTACTTTCTTCTAAAGAAATCACCTACAAACGCATATCTCATGCAAAAATACAATGAATTATCAAATGAAATAAAGACACAACGTCTGAAACTTCACTCTGACTTCAATTCAAATAAGATTAACGGTAGTTTTAATAATCCAAAACTGCTCTGGAAAAATATTAATAACATTTTAATGAATAAAACAGATGACCCAATAGCAATCCGAGCTCTAACTGATTCTAATAATGCCCTGATTACTAATGAAAAATTGATAGCCAATACAATGAATGAATATTTCAGCAACATTGGTAAACAATTATATGATAAGATTTCTTGCATGCCAGTGAATTATACAGTATACACAAAACTTTATTCCGATTAACTCACACTCCATATATCTATGGCATGTTTCAATCCAAGAAATTTCAATGAAAATAAGTAGTCTCAAAAATAGTCGATCTGTCAAGGGGATAATGCCATGCTATATTCTGAAACAAAGTACTGATTTGCTAGGGCCAATTTTATGTGAACTTTTCGACAATATTATTTCTTCGGGTGTTTTTCCAAAAGAATTAAAAGGTTATTACATAATATTGGAAATGTAAACCGAATATTATATTGAGCAATACGAATTGTGAACGAAACACAAAAGAACGTCTAAGCTGTATTGACAGCTACACACTATGTTTTAATAAAGACATTTACTCTATCCGTTGTTCTCAAACATAGCACACGTTGTTGACTTTATTTGTTCTTAATAAGATTGAGCAATTCCACAGGATTTTATATTTACAGTATCAATTAACTTCTTTTAGGTTATGGGCCCTCCGTAGCTCTTTTTTTATTAAAAGTAAAGTTCAATTAATGTATAATCAAATCAGTGTGAATTTTTTTTCTAAATATAAAAATTTCACCACATGTTGAAAATCGGCGATCCAACAAGCAAATCAGAGAAAGTGAACGAGAGCAGTGCAAGTGTCGACGAAAAAGAGTCAAGTGACGATTCATCAGAAGAATCAATTGTAAATTCGTACAAAATGACCACGCAAATTCCGTTCAGTCGTCTCAAAGGTCGTGAAAATTACTCAGAATGGAAAGTTGGTGCCAAAGCACACATGATTATAAAAGGTTATTGGAAATTTTGCACAACAAAGATAGATGTCGAAAAAGCATCGGAGAAAGAAAAAGAAAAGGATCAAAGAGCAGTTGGTGAATTAACGTTATTGCTTGAACCGTGCAATTACACGCATGTTGAATCAGCCGAAACTGCGTATGATGTTTGGAAAAATATAGCATCAGCGTTTGATGATACGGGTGCAGGTCGAAAATTGGCATTACTGCAACAATTTGTATCGCTCAAACAAAAAGAATGCAGCTCAATGGAAGAATATGTGAATAAAATGAGTGCATTATGGTCGAAAGTAAAAACGCATTTTAAAATCGACGAAGAAGTAGCAGGTTTTTTGATGTTAGTAGGATTACCTACAGAATATAAGCCGATGATTTTGGCCATACATTGTTTTTTGGATAGGATATATCCATAAGATCTCCGCAAGAGCTGGATCTGTGTGTGCGTTAGCCGCAATATAAAACACACACGTATAATGACGTATTGTATCAGCGGGCAACCAAAATTAAATGCACACCTAAAAATATTTACCAATCGATTTTTCACGTTTTTCCGATCGGAAAATGGAAAAAATAAGTGAACTTTGGTCCTAGCTCATTGGGGCCCAGTTCATAGATTCAAGACCTATTGATAGAGGTGTCACTTACCCAGGCTGGCTGATCCATGGATTCTTAGGATTTGGCCTGGATTCCAGAGGACTAAAGTTCACTTATTTTTTCCATTTTCCGATCGGAAAAACGTGAAAAATCGATTGGTAAATATTTTTAGGTGTGCATTTAATTTTGGTTGCCCGCTGATACAATACGTCATTATACGTGTGTGTTTTATATTACGGCTAACGCACACACAGATCCAGCTCTTGCGGAGATCTTATGGATATATCCTATCCAAAAAACAATGTATGATTTTGGCGGTAGAGAATTCCGGAACAAAAATCACAGTTGATTACGTGAAAAATTTACTGTTACAAGGGCTTTCGTTGGACAACGAAACAAACGAATCGATTGAATCAGCACTTATTGCGAGAAACAAATTTAAGAATAATAGCAAAAGTAAAAACAATAGAAAGTGTTTCGGATGTGGTTCAATGCAACATTTTGTGAAAAATTGCAGCGTGGCGAAAGAAAAAAAGAAAGAGAAAAATGGAAACGGTAAAAATGAAAAAATGCTATATTCATCGTTCATGGTACAGTCAACTGAATTGCCGTCGGACTGGTACATTGATAGTGGTTGTACAGCGCACATGTCTAAAGACAAATCGATTATAATGAACAAAATGGAACCAACTCAAAAGGAGGTTATTGTTGCTAACAAAGAGAAAATAAAAATCGATTGTGTCGGAACAGTTAAACAATGTGTGCTAAATAACGGTGAATCAAGAAACATTAAAATAGATAAAGTTCATTTTGTGCCGAACATTTGTGCAAATTTATTGTCAGTCAGCCAAATGGTTAAAAAAAATTATGCAGTTTTATTCACAAAGAACGGTTGTGAGATATATGATAGCGATTGGAGTGTGATAGCAACAGCAAGTTTAGTGAACGATTTGTTTAAATTGGATGTTATTCATGATGTACAATCATTTATCGTGAGAGAGCCGAATGTGACAATAAAACCAAAAGAAAATTTAATTTTGTGGCATCGTCGATTCGGTCACGCAAGTTTTGATTATATGAAATTTTTGAAAGATAAATTGAATGATTTTTCAATACCAAAGAACAGTATTTGCGACACGTGTATAAGGGGCAAGCAAACGCGTATCCCGTTCAACAACAAAGGGAATCGTGCAAAACAGTTACTCGAGATAATACACAGTGATGTCAGCGGTCCGATACCAGCAAAATCGTTCAGTGGTTGTCGTTTCTTCGTTACATTTATCGACGATTTTTCAAGAAGAGTTTTCATTTATATAATCAGAAATAAAAGTGACGTTTATGATTGTTTCGTTAAATTTAAACAAATGGCAGAAACACAAACAGAGAAGAAAATAAAAATTTTTCGAACGGATAACGGTACAGAATTTTGTAATCAACGAATGGATAAATTAATGGAAAACAATGGAATTGTTCATCAAAGAACGGCAGCATACAGTCCACAGCAGAATGGTTTAGCGGAGCGAATGAACCGGACAATAATGGAAAAAGTTCGCTGTTTATTGATTGATTCTGGTTTGCCTGATGTTTTTTGGGCTGAGGCAGCGACGACTGCATCGTATTTAATCAATCGAATTCCATGCAAAGGAACGGGTGATAAATCACCGGAAGAAATTTGGACGAATAGAAAGCCAGATTTGTCAATGCTTAAAATTTTTGGTTGTAGAGCATTCGCACAAGTGCCAAAAGAAAAACGTGGAAAATTGAACGACAAATCAATTGAATGCATTTTTATTGGGTATGCAACAGAAGCCAAAGCATACAAATTATACAACGAAAAAACAAAAAAGGCGGTAATAAGCAGAGACGTTGTATTTGTGGAATTAAATAATTCCGAAAAGGTAAAACATTTTGAAATAAATAAGAATAATCAATTTTGTTTGGAATATTTCGACAAGGATGAAATTTGTGAATCAGAGGAGGGAGATTCGATAGTAGATTTGAAAAATCAGTCGATGGTTGATCCACAAATTGGTGATCAGCCGGTTATTGAAGATGAATTGAATGATTTACCAAATGAAAGTGAATTGTCTATAAATGGCGACAATTCAGAAATTGATGCAACTCTAATTCAACAAAACGTAGCGGTTGATGCATCACTGGACGAAGATCATTTCAGTTCAGCGAATGAAAGCGTATGGGAGCCGAATAATACTATTGAAAACCGCATGTTGATTGAAAACATCGGTACGCGACCAAAATCAAGTAGAAATTTGGGAAAACCAAAACCGAATTACAATTTTTTTGCGTTTGCATTCAATGTAAGTGATCCATCAACGTATAGGCAAGCAACATCGAGTGATGAAGCTGATTCATGGAAAAATGCCATGAAAGAAGAATTTGATTCATTAATCAAGAATCGCACGTGGAATTTAGTTGAATTGCCAAAAGGTAAATCACCAATCAAATGCAAATGGGTATTTAAAACAAAGAAAAATACACATGGCGATGTCATTCGACATAAAGCAAGACTAGTAGCAAAAGGTTATACGCAAATTGAAGGAGTCGACTATCATGAAACGTTCTCACCTGTCGTGCGTTTCACTACAATCCGTTTCTTGTTGGCAGTGGCAGCTAAATTCGATTTAAATATCCGTCAACTTGATGTAGTGACAGCGTTTCTTCACGGCAAACTTGAAGAAGAAATATATATGACACAGCCAGAGGGGTTCAGCGATGGAACCAATCGATATTGTAAACTGGTAAAATCGATTTATGGACTCAAACAATCGAGTCATGTTTGGAACACCGAATTGAACGATAAATTGTTGAGTTTTGGACTAAAACGTTCGTCAATCGATCAATGCGTATATTATTTCATCGATGGAGAACGAATTCTCATCGTAGCCATCTATGTTGATGACATTCTCATATTCAGCAATGACAGTAGATTGGAAAATAGTTTAACACAGCAGCTATTTAAACATTTTAAAATGAAGGACATGGGAGAGGTTTCTTCAGTGCTTGGAATACGTATTACACGCAATAGAAAAACAGGTACGGTGACTTTCGATCAAACACAATACATAAAAGATATTTTGTCTCGTTTCAACATGAGTGACTGTAAGCCAACAAGTACACCCATGGATGTGGGTCAAAAGTTATCAGCAAAGATGTGTCCAAGTACTAAGGCTGAGGAGGAGGAGATGAAGAATGTGCCATATCGACAATTGGTTGGCGCATTGCAATTTTGCGCTCAAATTTCAAGACCGGACATTTGCTACGCTATAAATGTCTTGAGTCGTTACAATTGCAATCCAGGCAAAATACATTGGATTGCAGCAAAACGTGTTTTGCGCTACCCAATGGGCAAAACCTATGCATATTTTAGACTACCCATAATTCGCACGAATCGTGTGAAATGTAAATGTTATTTCCAGGCAAGATGGCTTTTTCCCTGAATGCCCTAATATGTTTGTATCGATTTTAATAATAAAAAAATTCTGTTAAGTGCCAATTTTTTAATGCCGTATCTGCTCATAATTAAATCAATGAATCATGCGAAAATCTTCAAAAGAATGAGGCAAAAATATCTGTTTATTTCATATTTAAATTTAAGAGTCTGCTTTCTGTATAAAAAATTCATCGAATATAGGCGAAAATTTCAATTCATTTCCTTAAATTTCTCCTCGAGGGAGAAAGAAGTCTTTGATTTTGTATGCTTTTGCACATACTCATGAGTAATCAGCACATTTTTGATGCAGCTTCTGAATTATTTCTCAAAAAATGGTGTAAATCTTCATATATATGAAGAAAAATTGAAACACTTTTTCCTCAACAAAATTTTGAAATTGATATTTTTTGGCTGCTTTCTTGATTTAGGTTAGTTCATATGGTCCCACTGAATTAGAATCAATCATAAAAACCAGTTAAAATAAAGTGGAAAAAAATTTCATTCAAAATTGAGAGAACCAAATTTCCATACAAATTGAGAAAAATGGAATCATTATAATTTTCGTGAGATATTTGTATTTGTTTAATTAATTTTGAAAAAAGTGAATTTAATTTAATGAAGCACATATTTAACATAGCAATTTTTATATAAAAGTAAATAGAATAATTAATAAATAACCGATAAAGAAAATAAAATTAAAGTCAATAAAAACAAAAACCGTGAAATAATTTTTTTTATCAAGATATTTTTTTAATTACTTAGCATTTAAATATTTCTCTATATTTATTTATAGACAAGTGGTGCCATCTCTGTAAATTTTTTAATCATATTTTTTTCAATGTCATATTTCGTTGATAAATGATTTGAATTGTAATGTCGCTTAAAATTAAATTCAGAAACATTAGATTTTCGACAAACTCCACAAATAAACCGCATTATTCCGAATTTTCCGTTTCGTGTGAAGCCATGAAAAATTTTTATGTGCCGTCCAATGTTGCGTTGGTGTTTCACACGGCTTACGCAACCTTGTATTGGACATATACATTGTAAATTGGAAGTTGGAATGCGCCGTGAAACTTGCTCATATTCTTCAGCTTCGTCAATTTGTTCTCCACTTATTGATGATTCCAATTTCGATTTGTATGGTTCTTTTTTGTTTATGATTTGACTTTCAGACGTGGAGTCTGGTTCTACAGCTTGAACATCATAAATCAAATCACTGATGGCATCATTTCGGGTAAAATTTTCATTTGTTGGATTTGTGGAAGAATCGGCTAAAAATTCTTCGAAATATTCCTTTGCCGATTGTTCATTTTTTATTGGGGAAACGCTGTTGCAAAATTCATCGGAACTGTGTATTTTACCCTTTGCATCAATAACAGTGTTATCATCCAATACATGGCCAATGACATTCTCACATTTTTCATGCTCAAATTTGAAATCATACAAATTCATGGTGTCCTTATCAATGATGATTCTTAAAGGATGATCTTTATCAATACTCGAAGATTTCAGAAAATTGAGTGTTTCATTGAAATGTTCTTTAGCTTTTTCGTAATACTTGCTCTTTTGATAATCTTTTGATTCCAATTCGATTAACTTTCTATAGCATTCCGCTTTAAAAAACGAAGCGAATGGATTGATCACAGATTTAAATTCATTTATGCAATTTAAATATTCTTCATTTTTCAAATAAATTCGGCTTAAAAACACTATAGCTTCGTCTAAGCCTTGATTCATTTCAGAAAGCTCATTTTCCTCTGAAATTTCAAACAATGAACAATCTGAATTGTTTGAATTCATTATCGGATGCATAGTTGGATGCATCATATGAATAAATCGTTTGAATAATAATTTTGACCGTTCTTCCATGAAAACATGTTTGCCAATTTCTCCCATCTCTTTCATATACAATGCTTTTTTTGAAAAAAATCTAGCCAATTTTAATGAAAATATTTTTGAGCTGCTGAAACCTCGAATCCACTCAATACCATATTGCAACTGTGATGAAAACGGACCCAATTCGCACTTTACGTTGATGTTTTGAATTGCCTGAAATAATGAAGATAAAATGTCCTTCATGAATAGTCGAATCATTTCGAGATATCTTCTTGAAAGAGAAATATTCGAATTTAGATGAAAAGTATTCGATGTATATGAAACACCAACAAATAATTTGGAATAAATTTGGGTAATATCCAAATTATTAGATTCAACCGAGAATTCAGTGAAAATGTGAAATTTATTGAATTTTGATTGAAAAAGCTGAAAACAAATTCAAAATAATACATACTTTATCCCACCAAAATCTTTGCTGATTTGTGCACAGCATAGTTGACATAATTGAAAATGGCAACATCTTTGGTTTGTTAAAATTTGCGTTTGCTTCAATTTTACATTTTGCTTGAACCGTTGTTGCATATAAAAACGCTTCAAGATCGAGCAAACAAAGTGTTCCGGGAGAACAATCCGTTAAATCGGTTGTAGTAAAATCCAATTGCTTGAACACCTCAAAATTGAAACTGTGTTTTGGATTTACATCAATTTGTGACTGCTTCCAGATCTCATTAGATAGAGCCAAATAAACGAAATGTGACAAATTTGAAGGATCCAATTGTTGTGATGTAATCGCAAGTGAATCCAAACTATTCATATCAAACCATGCAAGCTTTGATTCCATTGCGAGCTCTACAAGGTCCACCATATTTTTTTTCATTATATATGAAGTATGAAAACCACCTTGGTGCTCTTCACTATTAAAAATTGCCTTATACAGTTTCTCTCGACATTCACAATCAGTGAGAATTGAATAAAGCTCGTTAGTTATATCATTTTGATTTGACCATACGATAAATCTGTCAGCCAAAATTTCTTTTAAATTTGAAATAACTGCATTGCTACCGCTAGTATTATTTGAAATCAACGAGTTGAGTGTGCATGCAGTTTGAAGACTTCGAAAACTTCCAAGAGTTGTCCATAAATCAACGAGTTCTATCGTTTGCTTAGATGCTTCCAAACGCCATTGTTGATTTTTATCAATGGGATTACCATTACATGCATGAAAAAGCAACGGCAATGCTAACTTCGCTATAACCATCCAGTTTTGGCACGGTTTTTCATCCTCATTCTTCAATAATATTGATGCAGCATGCAAACTTAATTGTGCTCCGAAATGTGATAAAAATTCTGGCAATATCATATCAGTATTATTCATGATTTCATATAATAATTGATCCAATTCAAATAATAAACGAATGGCACCATATGAACAATTTTCAGTTGGTTTTGATGCCGTGTTGAAGGATTCAGTCAAAATGCATAATAGACCGCTTTCCAATTCTGGTACTTTTTCTATCTTCGAATGTAAATCTGTATTTTGATTAAAGCTAGTTGGTTCCGATACACCTTCAGAATCATTCATAAAATTCATAGATAGATCTTCTTCAAATGCAATCAAGCAATCTTGAGTTTGTGAGAGATTTATTACCGTAGCACTTGAACTGGTACTTATTATCTTGTGTGGGTCTCCAAATTCAAAATTGAATTTTTGTTCAATGTTGCCAATTATAGCTTCATCAATTTTAAGCCGTTTAGCATGTTCGCACCACAATTTTACTTTATGTGGCATAATAAACGAGTGTTTGTCGCTCTGTAGAATATTACACACATCAAGTACTATGTCAATTTGTGTATCATTTAATGCCATTGACCGTTCGTAAGATTCAAGTTGTTTATCAGTTTGATTCAGTCCTGCATAGCATTGACCAAGCATTTTGAATGCTGCTGCATTTTCATTATCCACGGCTATATAACGTTGGAGATGTTCAACTGCTAAAGTGTAATCACCAACCCATAAATATAAATTTGCAAATCCCATTGCATGAAGACTTTGCTATAAATGCATGGAGTGAAGAATAAATATAATTATCATCTAACAGAATATAACGTTGAGGACTTCTATTGATCATCAAATTCAGAAACAAAAAAAAGTTCTTGTACTTTCGAAATGACTTATCAATATTCTAAGAATGCAAAAATGCACTGAATTTGTTTCAATATTTTGTTTGAATATTACATTCGAATGAATAAGCACTCTCTCATAAATAAACGTTAGGTTGAAACTAATTTTAAAATATATTTAAAAGGCACGCTAAACAAAAGCATCACATACAGTAAATCACCGAAACAAATTCAAGGTTTTTGTGATGCAGATTGGGCAAGCGATGAAGACGAACGTCGATCAACTACTGGTTATTTGTTCACCATGCAAAATGGAGCTATTTCATGGTGTACAAAACGACAAAAAACGATCGCAATTTCTACGACTGAAGCTGAATTTATGTCTATGACTGCCGCAATACAAGAATCTATTTGGTTGAAGGGGCTTGAAAGGGAGATTTTCACAAATGCACCAAAATCAACTGATCTATATTGTGACAATCAAGGTGCAATCAAGTTTGCAACAAATAACACATACTCAGCACGAACAAAACATGTCGACGTCAAATTAAAATTCACACACGAAAAGGTGAAGACAAAAGAAATTAACTTAATTTATTTACCGACAAATGAAATGCCAGCAGACATTTTAACTAAGCCAACAACAGGTCGTAAAATTGAAATGTTTTCAAAAATTATTGGATGTAATTAAAATTATTAATTGTATAATTTTTTGATTGATTTACGTTAGAATTTAATTGTATAAATTAGGAAAGAAAACAAATTCAATTTGGGAGAGTATTGGAAATGTAAACCGAATATTATATTGAGCAATACGAATTGTGAACGAAACACAAAAGAACGTCTAAGCTGTATTGACAGCTACACACTATGTTTTAATAAAGACATTTACTCTATCCGTTGTTCTCAAACATAACACACGTTGTTGACTTTATTTGTTCTTAATAAGATTTCTTTGCCAATTAGTTTCCAGCCGTACAATTTTGGTTCATTTTTGAAGAAACAATTTTTCGCGCGATTAAAAAGTATAGTTTTTCTACACAATAACTCGTTGATATCCGAATGTATTGTTTTTTCTGATCATATGATCTGTGGTGGTATTCTGATGACTTTCCGAATGATTTCTGCGATTTTTCCACCACTGATGATGTTCACAGATTCACAACAGAGATAACTAAATTGCTTGTCACTGTCAAAAATCTATATTTTTTAATTTTTAGGCATCGACCAATTGAAATACATAGATTAGTCATATTCCGAGAATCATGATGACTGGATTCATCCAAATTGTTTCTATCCAAAAATAAAGTATTACCGAAATTGAAATGTTCACAAATAAATTAAATCATTTTTAAAAATCAAAATCAAATTCACTTAAAATTAAAAAAGAAACACTCACATTTGATTCGATGTTAAGATGAAAATGAGAAGACAATACGCACTTTTCGATATTCATGACAACTTTCATTCATTCTTACATTTCGATAATGGATATGTTTGCATTACATTAGTATTGGTAGCGTCATTCTTATAAAAACGAAAAAAAGCGCTATCAATACTATTGTAATCCAAACATATTCATTATCGAAATGTAAAAATGAACGTGACAAACAAACATTCACACAGAGCTGTTGCCCATATAACACATGACTCAAAAAGTCCCCGGACTGACATATAGAGGGCGTCACTTTTAAGAAACCCATTTCATTATTCGATAGTACCAACCTTTCTAAGGTATGTCAAAATTTCATGACAATCGCTAAACGTGTTCTCAAGTATAGAGACGTCAAAGTGAAGCTACCTCAGTGTTTTTGTTAAAAATGGAAAAAAAAGAATTTCGTGTGCTAATTAAGCATTGCTTTTTAACCGGAAAAAATACGGTAGAAGCTAAACAGTGGCTTGATAAACATTATTTGGACTCTGCCCCAGGAAAATCGACCATTTGTGATTGGTATAATGAATTCAAACGTGGTCGTACAGACGTCGAAGACGCTGCTCGTAGTGGTCGCCCAAATACGGCTGTTACGGAACAAAACATCATAAAAATCCGAAAAATCGTTTTGATTGACCGAAAATTGAAATTAAGGGAAATAGCTGAAGCCTCAAAGTTATCCGAAGGCAGCGTGTTTACAATTTTGCATGAACATTTGGGCATGAAAAAGCTCATGGCAAAGTGGGTGCCGCGTTTGTTGACACCAGACCAAAAACAACAACGAATCGATGATTCTGAGGCCTGTCTGGTGCTTTTTAACCGCAACAAAGCCGAATTTTTGCGTCGTTATGTGACAATGGATGAAACATGGATCCATCATTATACTCCGGAGTCAAATCGGCAGTCAGCTGAGTGGACAGCAGCCGGTGAAAGCCGACCAAAGCGTTCAAAGACACAACAGTCGGCTGGTAAGGTAATGGCCTCAGTTTTTTGGGATGCTCACGGTATTTTGTTCATAGACTACCTTGAAGAAGGAAGAACGATCAATAGTGATTACTACATAGCATTATTGGATCGATTGGCCGAAGAAATAAAGAAAAATGCGGATGACCTAGTATTGTTTGGGGGCTCAGAACAAGAGCTACAAAACAGCATTAGCGATTTAGAAACAGCTTGTACGAACTTTGGAATGACCATTAGCAGTTCAAAGACACAGGTTATGCATATAGGGAAAGATAGGAAACAAGTAAATTGTATGTTGAATGGAGGTGTGCTTGAGCAGGTGTCGCAATTCAAATATCTAGGATCTTTTCGGAAGATGGCAAACTGGATAAGGAGTTCGAACATCGCAGAGTGAATGGTAATAAAGTGGTTGCACAGCTTAGGTCACATGTTTTCAATAAACGAGAGTTGAGTAAGGAGACGAAGTTGATGATTCATGGGTCAATCTTCAGACCAACTATCACGTATGGCAGCGAGAGCTGGGTCGATTCAAATAATTTAATTCATGGTTTGGAAGTGGCTGATATGAATGTTTTGCGTATGATTTCGGGAGTGTCGCGTAGGGACCAATGGGAGCATAGGTTCTGACCAGGGGTCCAAGGGGTCGGAATACCCCCTCCTGAGACGGTCGTTTTGAAATTACCCCTCGTGATTTTCTTACGATTTCAAAATTTGTTGACCTTTTTTTTTTTTTTTTTGCTCTTACGATTTCAAAATAAACCTTTTTTTATTTCATCGAAATTACGAAATTATAATTGTTGTTTAGCTCAGAATATTCGTGTATATACTATATATATGTATATATTCATGTTGCGTTTTTACGTTAATATTTTTTATGTTTCGTTCCTGTTGAACGGAATTCATATTACCAGGAATATCCTCAGCTACACAATTGTAACATTGTAATTATATTATTTCATTTTTAATTTACACTACTTATCGCCTATTTGGCTAATTGCTTAGCTTATCATTTTTGTCTTCTGGCTATTCTACTTTAATTCGTTTACTGATTAACGTCGCAGCACATGGATCAAATAATGCGTATCAGGATAAATACTGTTGATGATTTAGAAAAATTCTCGGCTGCGAAATATGCAAACGAATTTATAAAGGAACATTATCGAACAGATGATCCTAAAGGACGTTGAGTAAAAGTAGTAACATTAAGTGATGAAGTGGATGCAATGAAGAAACTTTTACCAAAACTATCATTTATTTAATAGTTTTGATATTTGATGTTGTAATAATAATGAAATTAAATAATAACTAATAATAAATTGTGAGTCGACTTTGTATTCGAAAATGAAAAGAATCTTTTAAAAATTTTGAAATCGTAAGAGCAAAAAAAAAAAAAAAAGGTCAACAAATTTTGAAAAGATGAAATTACCCCCAACGATTTTCTGAGAAATTGGGAATTACCCCTCCCTTAAAATCCCAGCTCCAGAACCTATGAATGGGAGAATAGAATTAGAAATGAGAAAGTGCGTGAGGATTTAAATGTGGATTCGGTTGATGAGATAGCTAGAATATCAAGATTGAGATGGTTTGGGCATGTACAGCGTATGAATGATTATCGTTTACCAAAGTTAATTTTGAATGCCGAAGTGAATGCACCGAGAGGTAGAGGTAGACCGCGAAGACGATATTTGGATTCGGTTAAGAACGACTTGAATGAAAGAGGGTAGACTAGAATAGGGAAACTGAAGACCTGGCTCTCGATAGGGTATTTTGGAGGAGAATTGTTGTTGGCCGACCATTACAAAACAGACCAGACGCTCAAAGGCATTAATGGTCTTTAAATGATTGTTGTTGTTGTTGTTGTTGTTGTTGTTGTTGTTGTTGTTGTTGTTGTTGTCTATTTTCTAAACGGACATCCGTTTTCCATGTCCGTCTGTACTACTTCAGAAGACGGAGAGATGGACAGACAAAATTGTTTTTATTGACATCTTAAACGCGGAGGCATAGCGAACGCCAGTCCGGCGAACTTCGGCCCGTTTTAAAACCAATTTTAAGTCCGTTTTAATACGCTGTTTTGATCGAAATGCTGTTTTGTTCGAAAAAATGTTGAGAAAAGAACGATTGTTCAAAATTTCTTCTGGTCTGATTGGTTTTGACTAATGTTGTCAACGGACAAGATTTTGTCCGTCCGTCCGAAAATTTGTGGGAAAAATTTGGACGGACGGACAAAAGTTCGGACGTCCGAAGAAGATCGGACAGCCGAGAAAATTCCGGATTATTTCTAACGAATGATTACAGAACTATAATGCTGCTACGTACAAAGTAATGTTTGTGTGTTTGTCTCTTTTAGACGTATTTGTCTCTTTCACACTCATAGGTTGTATAGAAAGTTCTACATCAAGTCACTAGATGGACGTTTTCTTACGATGTAACATTATTCATAGGTCTTCAAATATTTTTTCGAAGTACTAGGTGCGCACTTAACAAAGTAGGTTCCAATATCAGCTCTGGATCTTTCAGAACATAGTGAATGAAGATTCAGAAGTGGTTTTAGATGCTTTAAGTGAAAAAATCAATAGCACATAAACTGAGAGAGTTGGTGAAAAACTGAAATGTTTATTTCTTTTTTTTCTATTAATTGTAAGAAGTACAATTTATAGTAAAATCATATATGATTAATAAAGAACATTTACATTCTAGTTGATAGATAATTGTTACATCGTATTAATTTTGAATGATGAAATGGTCAAATATTTGGTAGAAATGTTAATTGCCTTGTAAAATTTTTGAATATATACATCTACCGATTGAATTGTCTCAATATCATGAAATAGGAGAATCCATTGTTTATTGTCTTAATTATATGAATTGATGAAATTTAAAATTTAAAATATTAAATTAAGAAATCATTCAAATATTAACTTTGAATTGAGATATTTATATTAGGTGTATGCAAGAATTTTAAAGAATTTGTGTGTTGAAACAAACATTTATTTCAATTATAAAATGAATGAGTACATTAACCAATATATTCTCTATCGTTAGCAATGACTTCGCGCCATCTTTCAGGAAGTTTGTAGATTCCACGTCGAAAGAATTCCCCATTTTTTAAAGCTATCCAGTCATCGACCCATTTTTGCACTTCTTCTAAATTTCGAAAGCGTATATCGGTCAGATCGATTTGCATCAAACGAAACAAATCGTAGTCAGAAGGGGCAAGGTCTGGAAAGTACGCGAGTTGATCAAGCTGATCCCATTCGAAGTCTTTTACCTTTTTTTAACGATGAGTGCACGATGTGGTCTGGCATTATCATCGTGAAATAAAACTTTCCTTTGTTTGGTCGCTATCAGAGGCCGTTTGTTTTTCAATGCATACTCTCTGGCAATGAATATCACGCTTTGACTGTGAATGTCCTGGTTGGCCTGGGTCTACATACGCTGCCTTACGTTTGAGGTTATCGTAATAGACCCATTTTTCATCGCCAGTAACAATTCGATACAAAAAACTATGTTTTTTGTGCTCAGCAAGATGTTTTTTGCATGTTTCAATTTTCAAAGCAAATTTCGTGCTCTGAGTTGATTTCCGTTCAATTGATGTGGCACACATTTCCCAGTTTTCGGATCTTTCCCATTGCATGTAAATGTCTAGAAATGGTTGCCTGGTCAACTTTTAACGCCATTGCAAGTTCTTGTTGCGTTTGACATGGATCTTCATCGAGTAATGCTTGCAATTCGGCTTCTTCTCACTCAACATTCGATGACTTTCTGCTGCACTTTTCTTCAAATGAAAACAAAAAACTAATGATTCTCGCAAATTTTGTTTTGTAGAAACAAAAGTTGACATTTTTTGAGCACAAAAAAAATATGTTGTTTTCACTTCGACAAAATGACACATACTGAATAGTAAAGCAAATTGATGACACTTCAATACGAAGGTGGTTACAGTATGGCCAGATGCGTCACAGTATAAGTTACGCCATCTGGTTGTCATTCTTTAAAATTCATTCACCGCAAATGGGGGCCGTGCTCTTACTTCATACAAAATCTGTGTTGTTTACTTACGCTACTTTTTTCGACTAATCCTGCGTTACTGGCTACAATTACTGCTAAATAACGCAAAAATTAGCGAGCGGAATTACTTTTTGCGTTATTTAATAAGTAATTGTAATCCGTAATGCAAATTATTAATTTGCCGGACTCTGAGAACAGGCTCAAAAAAATTTTGATGAATTTCTACCATCGATAACACTGCCACATTTTGCTTACACTGGCTTACACCAACAGCAAATGATGTTGTCTGGACTGCGTAGAAATATTAGCAATCCATGTTCACCCTCCATAATAATATCACCGAGTTCCAAAAATATATGTACTGGTTGATGGTTCTGCAAATTATGTTTGAAATACATTAAGGACATATTTTGACATCGAAATAATGGAATTTCACAGAAACCACATGAATAGAAATAATTCATGTAAGTTTCAGGTAAACCGAAATAACCATTCATTTTTTATCACAAACAAACTTTTTGATGATATTTTTTCTTAAAAAATTGACAATTCAAAACGTTTTACAAATGAACAATTGATTTCTATTTGAATGTTTTTTTTCACTTGATTTATTTAATTTCTATGTTCACTAGATTCATACGCATCGGCACACAACGCACATCATACGCTATATGCGTAAACTAAATAATTCAATTTTTTGAGTCAACTAACACTCACATCTTATTTTTCGTATGTATAATATTCTCAAACAAAAATAAGTATTCTGTCATTGTCTAAAATCAAATTTACTTGTTCTTTTCACTTTCTACTTCTCCTTCTCTTTTTTGCATGTTATTAAAAATTCCGCACTGGATGATGTGAACATATTTCTTTGTGTGTTTTTAATTTCATTTTTTCAAATATGTGTTAGTGTTCCAACGGTCTGAACCATAAATCCCAACGAGCCCAAAAAAAAAAAAAAATCTAATGAGAGAAAGAGAGAGAGAGAGTATGAGGGAGAGAAAAGAGAAAGGAAGAGGGCGAAAAGGTGATTCAAAAGAAGCGTATGGATCATGGTATGGATGGAATCGGCTTTTCTATACTACTTGCCCCCCCCCCCCCCGGAATACGCCCATGTTTACTGGTAATCCATTTTCATCCATTGATTATATGGTCACGGCTATGAACTTGTAACGTTACTGACGGCTTTAGGTTACTAATAATATAAAAAAAATTATGATTTCTAGTGTGCATAAGATAGAAAAACAGTATGACTAACTAAAGCTTCTTTGTCGATGTTATAATTAACATTATTATACAAAAAAAGTCGTCAGTAACGTTACAAGTTCGTGGCCGTGACCATATGCATATGGAACAATATATCCGACATTTTGGAGATTTTGCTTGGCTCTTTTGGCATCATTTCATAGAGCAAAAATCGCCATTACTTAATTATCCATTGTACTGAAGGCCAGAGATCATATTCCTTATTTAAATATATGTTATAATATTCATAGTTTCAACGGATAGTCAATAGCTGTGGTTATTCTTGAATAGCAGCTACGTGCAGTTAGGAGGAAAGAAGAATGAGAGAAACGAAGGAGAGCAAAACCTGAAAAACAACGACTAAACAAAGTCATGTGCACAGTGATGTGTATTTCCCCCCTTCTGCTATTCACCCATTGCGAAACACAGCCTATTTCATTACATGTTCATCTCTGTGTATCGCTCTCCTTCGTTTCTCGCATTTTTCTTTTCCCCTCAAAGCACGTAGCTGCTATTCAAGAATAACCATAGCTATCGACTATCTGTAGAAACTATGAATATTGCAAATTATATTTATATACGTAATATGATCTCGGCTGAAGGCTGTAATCAAGACTATATGGTAAGAAATTTACTTAAAGCGCCCCTAGCGGAGTCCAATCAATGATGTTGTAAAGAATCGTATTTGATGAACAGAGTCACTTAGCAGCGAAACACAAACTTAAATGTCCTGGCATCCACCAGGTTCTACTATTTGACATCGTCGTCATTCACGTCTTTTATTAGGTGTTTTTTTATCTTGCTGTTACTGTTGTTGCTGTGACATCATTGTAGAACAACACCATCTGGAGCTGTGCATCCAATCCATTTACTGTTTGCTGTGGTAAAGCTGGTGATGCTGACACAATTGGTATGAATGCATCAGG
Organism: Resseliella maxima; assembly: GCA_029041755.1. Lineage (NCBI taxonomy): Eukaryota > Metazoa > Arthropoda > Insecta > Diptera > Cecidomyiidae > Resseliella > Resseliella maxima. Next base: position 24,998 of record JAQOWM010000151.1, on the reverse strand, counting down.
TACTTGTGGTACACCAACACAATTCACCACTACTGCTAGTACATTTGTGTTTCCTAAACAAAATTATTAACAATTAGCGTACAATGTATTTTGCTGTCTGCACAGCAGTCCTGTTGCGTCGACAGCCGCTTCTTGTAGGAATTCCATAAGAGGTTGTAAGTAACGGCGGCTATCGACCCAACAGTACTGCTGAACAGACAGCAGAATACATTGTATGTAATTGTAATTAATAAAAGTGATTGTTTTTGAACTAATAAGGATCTGAAAAAAATGATTTAAGAATGTTTTTTTATAATAAATAATGTTCGGAAAAATGCAAATTTTGCATTATTAGTAATTTAAATACCGTGATTTTTTCGACAAGTGGCATGATAATGCATTGTTTTTTGTGTGATTTCAGTGTTGATCAAACACTGATTTGTCCTAGTTTTCAATACATCATCAGCGTATGAATGAGTATCGTTTACCAAAGGTGATTTTGAATGCTGAAGTGAATGCACCGGGAGGTAGAGGTAGACCGCGAAGAAGATATTTAGATTCAGTCAAGAATGATTTGAATGAAAGAGGGTATGACTGGAATAGGGAAACTCAAGACCTTGCTCTCGATAGGGTAAGCTGGAGAAGAATTGTTAAGGGCCTTCCATTACAAAACAGACCAGACGCTGAAGGGTATTAATGGTCTTTAAGCTCATGTGATCTCGCTCACTCTAGCGTTTCTCATGTCTGTTTACTATCAACATATTGATTAAACATATAAAAATCGTAAAAGAAATGAAGAAAAAGAGCAAAAACATGAAAATGCAGCTGAGTTATTTGTTGCAAACAATTGTTATGCAAATAACAAAGTCTTTACTATTCTTTTGTTGTGTATGTACAATTTCGATGCATTATTTTTGTAATAAAAATTTAAATATGAACGAAAACAGTTTTTGTTGTTTTTTCTGTGCATACTACATGTGCATTCATGTGCATTCATGTACATTCATGTTTGTCATACATTCGTATGCATATTATGAAAGAGCAATCGAGTGAGTACTTATCGTAATGAATATTGATCAAAGCAGAAACTAAAAAACTCTACTTACTTTGTTTTTATATGGACACGCTATGTGGAAACATTGATGTCTTTATTTCTTCGTTTTTCTCTTGATTTTCTCTCATTTCGTGCATCAACGTTTTTGCAGGTAGAAATATTATTAAGAGTTATTTAGTTGAAGTGTAAACAACAATATTTTTTTCGGCATCAAAAATGTGCAATTTTGTGCCAAATAAAGTGTTTTTGCGAAGAGTTTTACTTCATTACTTTAATATGAAGAAAACTGTTTCTATAAGCAATCATATTTTAGTAGAAGTTTATGGTGAGCATGCTCTGACTAAGCGAATGTGTCAGGCTTAGTTTGCACAGTTTGAAAGTGGAAATTTCAATTTGGAAGACGAAGAAATGGAAACATCACTTGATGAAGATTCATCATAAACTGAAAATTAATCACCAAGCAATTTCACATTGTTTAAAGAAAAAAATTATACATGGATTGGTTCCAATCCAAGCTAGAGATTACACACCGGTACCGATACCACCACCAAGAAAAGTGTTTCTGCATCGAATTTTACTTCATTACTATAATATGAAGAAAGATGTTGTCTACAGTAATCAAATTTTAAAAGAAGTTTATGGTGATCAAGTTCCAGGTGAACGAACGTGTTATAAGTGGTTTAAGGAGTTTAAAAAAGGGAATTTTGAATTGGTGGAAAGACATGTCGGATCATCAAAAAAGTTTGAAGATGAAGAATTGAATTTGTTATTCAAAAAAAATTCATCACAAACGCAAGAAGAACTTGCAAAAAGCAATTTCATATCGTTTAAAGGAAGTGGGAATGATTCGAAAGGTTGGAAAATGGATGCCATTATCAACAATTACCGCAAAAAAGTAATTAAAAGTGAGAAGGATTGTAAACGAATTAGTTTTGAATGAATAAAATGTATGTGTGAGCGTAATTTTTTTTTTCTAATCTGACAATAATTCATGAAAAATTGTGAATGTAAATCTATTATGTTTGACTATGTTTTGATATCAGTTTGAAAAAAAAGTCGATGGAATACTACTGTGATTTTCAAAATGTGCTTTGTACGAAAAAAAACGTTGTTTAAAAATGGCAACAATTTTTTGTCCAAAGCAAAATATGTTGTTTCTATGTATATCTTTTTCTCACACAACGAAACTATGCCCGTACGCTATGCGACCGAAAATACAACACTCACCAAACTGAGCAATGCTGAACAAGCATTTATGGAAATTAAATGAAAGCACATTTTATTGAAAATATTGAATTTTTTCTATGAAATACATATCTATTGAGTAGATCGAGAGGAGAGTATGTTCATTCGACTTTATAGCAAAAAAGGAGAGTAAGAAATTGTAACACTAAAAATGGTTAAAAGAGAGTACGGATTTTACGATTTTGCATTGTATTTAGTATTTAAGTGAACATGCTCTCCTCTTTAGTATAGTCGAATTGATATTTTCCATACTCTCCTATTTCAAAATTATTTTGAATTTTTACGTACTCTTGCAAGAATTAAAAGATGTCTATATGGAAGCCACCCCTGTATTTGATATATCGCAATCATATATTTCAGTGATGGAATCAACCCAATTTATTGAACGATGGCTACAATTTCAATTCCCTTCAAAAGAAAAAAAAATAAAATTTTTACAAGATGTGGTTAGCTGGCTTGAAAAAAGAGAACGACGCCGATTATTTTTTTTGGCTCGTGGCCCACCTAAATGCGGCAAAACATACATTTTTCAATCATTGTGTGAATTTCGAGGCCCATATGGCACCTTGCGTGATCTGACAAAAAATAATAATTTTCCATTTGAAACATTGATTGGGAAATGTATTGCAATTTGTGATGATCCACAAATTGCAGAATGTCACTACCATCTTTTGAAAAATATGGCTTCAGCTGTTGGGGGCTACATCACCAGAAAGGGTAAAGCAGCATTATATTGTACGGCAATGCCAATTATCTTTTGCTCGAATGATTATACATTATTTGATATGTCAAATAATGAAACAAATCCTTGGCCATCACGCGTGACATTGTACACCCTTAAAAGTGTACCATTATATGCGAATGTTTGGACGCCGGACACACATCGATATGCTATTCATCCGTTATGTTGGCTAAATATATTTCAAAATTATAACTTCATCAATTAAATTTTTTTGGATAATAATGGAAAAAATAAATGAGCAAAATAAATAATTGATGTTAACCAACAGTAACTCGTTGTATTTCAATGAATTGCTGTTAACCAACAGTAACTCGTTGTACTTCCTTTATTCTCGTGACTTTGTAACAAATTACAAAAATAAGCAAGGCAAGTATGAGTGCATACGATACTACGACGGTACGGTAAAGTGTGATGGAAATCCAATACTTCAATGAATTGCTGTTAACCAACAGTAACTCGTTGTATTTCAATGAATTGCTGTTAACCAACAGTAACTCGTTGTATTTCAATGAATTGCTGTTAACCAACAGTAACTCGTTGTATTTCAATGAATTGCTGTTAACCAACAGTAACTCGTTGTACTTCAATGAATTGCTGTTAACCAACAGTAACTCGTTGTATTTCAATGAATTGCTGTTAACCAACAGTAACTCGTTGTATTTCTATTTGAAACAAATGAAACAATGATTTTTAAAAAATTATTTATAATTGATTTTATTTGGTGGCCCTGAAAAGGGCCTTTTTTATTTTACTTTCTTTATGTTAACTTTTTTTTTGCATGTACTCTAAATATTTGATTGCAAAAATTAAACAATTATTGAAATTGCATTCACCCTTTTTATATCCACATTTATTATGTCCGTAAAAATGGAATTCTTTTTGAAATTTATAAAAATCAGTGTGATCCATGATGGAAACAAAATCTATTGATAATCGGTAATGACAATTGGTGTTACCGCATTAAGCAATCAATTAGTGTTAACACATTGCAACGTATATTGTTTGCTATGTTATTAATCATTAGCAATTTTTTTAACAGCAACTGCGATTTTTTTTTCAACAAATAATGGGTAACGAACTGGGACCAACTAAACAAAGTGGATCTGACGAAGGAGAAGCAGATTCTTCTTGGAAGCAGCAAATTTCTGACGCCGACGTTCAGCGAGACAAAAAGGAAAAAAAAACATTTATCGGGTCTCATTTAAATGAAATGGCGAAATCGTGAATCCAATCTTCTGACAAGTTGGTTACTATTGATTTGGAAAATACTCATACTCAAGAACAAGCAATTAATCTCAATCATAATCTCAATCACAATCTCAATCCCAGATCAAAAACGGCGCTTCAAAGAAATTTGAATGAAATCGAACAAATTGAGCAGGAAAATTGTAACCAATCTTCTGACAAGTTGGTTACTATTGATTTGGAAAATACTCATACTCAAGAACAAGCAATTAATCTCAATCATAATCTCAATCACAATCTCAATCCCAGATCAAAAACGGCGCTTCAAAGAAATTTGAATGAAATTGACCAAATATTGGTAGATGAATTACTTGCTAAACATAGTAAGGTATGTTTCCTTCATTTCCAACGAATAGATGTCCGCATACAGTAACTCGTTGGTACGGGATAAGTTGGCGTTTATTTGTAACAACTCGTTACATTCTAAAAAAATAATGTTGTTATGCAACAAGTAGTTAGATTTCAAAGGGTTTATGTCAACAAACAGCAACTCATTATATTTCAACGAGTTGATGTTCTTGCACATCAACTCGTTGGATTTCAGTGAATTGACATTTTCATACAATAACTCGTTCATTTTTAATTATTACTATAATTTCTCATAGAAAAATTTGGCCATCGACATGGAAACATTGGGGAATTGGAATCATTTGGAATTATTCGTACATGAAACAAACAATAGAATCGATCTCTCTGAAGTGCGTAGCAAATTTTTTATATTGGCACAAGGACAATATAATAAACAGATTTACATTCATGTATGTATCATCCCAGCAAAACAAAAATGTTTATGCGGCCTCATTGCCAAAAAACTAATCGTTCGGCCAAAAATAAATAAACATGAAAAATTGAATCCAAATGTCATAAAAGGTGACTATAATGTTATCCTTGTTGCAAATATTATTGCTTGGCTATGGTTAGAGGGGTATTCGAAACTTGCAATACATGTGAATGGTGTACCAATTGTATCCACATTTTATGAAATGTTAATGTATTGGGACCCACAATTGGATAAAAATAATATCCAAAATTTCATTCATTATTGGAAACCAACATTTGAACGTCTCACATACATAATTTCAAATGATAAGCAAAAAAATGATCAAGTACCGGCAGTCATTACCACAATTCGACAATTTCAAGATTCGATTGATTTGGAACGTGTTATTTCAGGTAAATTTGATACTTCAAATAGTTGCTGTTAACTAACAGTAACTCATTAATATAGTAATTGTATCATAATATCAATTAAATATCGTTTCATCTTTGTTCTTTATATATATGAGGGGTTTGGAGCAAAAATGGCCTTTGAGAATTTTTCGTGCAAAAGTGTCCCCGACCTATTTGATATCAAATAGGTGAGCTAAATGATATCAAATAGGTAAGCTAAATGATACCAAATAGGTGAGCTATTTGGTGCCCAACATAAATTTAGCTGCCAAATACCTGAGCCGTTGGTCTGCACACAAAATTCGAAAAAAATAATTAAATTTTTTTTTTCCATTTTTATGTTATTTTTTGTATGCCATTTCATAGATTTACATAAAAATGGAAAAAAAAAAAAAAAAAATTTCGAATTTTGTGTGCAGACCAACGGCTTTCCGAGAGTTTCATATACGTTTCCCATGTAGATATGATGAGATAGTCAACATAGCTAAATGATATCAAATAGGTAAGCTAAATGATATCAAATAGGTAAGCTAAATGATACCAAATAGGTGAGCTAAATGATATCAAATAGGTAAGCTAAATGATACCAAATAGCTCAGGTATTTGGCAGCTGAATTTATGTTGGGCACCAAATAGCTCACCTATTTGGTATCATTTAGCTTACCTATTTGATATCATTTAGCTCACCTATTTGATATCAAATAGGTCGGGGACACTTTTGCACGAAAAATTCTCAAAGGCCATTTTTGCTCCAAACCCCTCAAATCTTATCAGGGAAATGGCGTTTATTAACTTCGTTATCATAATACACACAAAAAACGTTTGGGGTATGTTCATGATATTCATTGGTGACAATACGTGTTTACCACAGTTGTATTTGACTCTACCACATGCAACGTAATAAATGTGACATAGTATTAGTTTGACAGCAAAACCTTTTCACAATGAGTCTGTTCGACATGCACACATATTTATAAAAACTTGCATGTGGTAGAATCCGATACATCTGTGGTAAACATATATTGTCACCAATGAATATCATGAACATACCCCAAATGTTTTTTGTGTGTATTATTCTGTGAATTGTGTGTGTGCACAGTCTCGTTGATTCCTTTTTGTTCCTTCGTATTTAAATCGAACTCTATTTTTATCTTCACTTTTGTATTCATTGAACAGTTTTAAGCATCCTACTGAAGGGTCCCCAGGTTGCTTACTTCCTCACCATTTGTGCTGTTATTCTAGATTTGTTATATGGACTGAATTATGTGCCGTTTAAAGATAAATATCCTATGTTAAATAGAATGGTTCAAAAGCTGAAACTTATAGCAAATGAAACTGACAAACTCGAATACATTCAAGGCAAAGGCAAAAACGAAAACGAAATAAAGGAAAGCAAAGAATTCCAATTCAAATCGATTAAATATTTTTATTTAACACCGAAAGGCAACTCACAAGCAAATCAAGCCAGAAGAAACAAACCCAAAATTGATCAAATATTGACTGAGTTCATAAAAACTCTTAGCTAAAAGGTAATTACCATTTAGCTCTTGAATATTTTTTCGTGCAACTTTTCTACATAACGGTTTTCCTCTAAGCTGTTCATATGGTTTCATTAAAGTTTTATGTGAGCATATGTGTTTAAGGAAAAGAACAGAAGAAAGGTTACACACACGCACGGCTGATGTCAGAAACAGATTTAGTAATTCTTTGGATTTGTTGTTTTAATGCATTTTCAGAGAAAATAAGAACGCATTATTTTCAATCTTGCAAGAAAACAATCCAACGGGACCAATTTCATTTATTCATTCGTCATATGCTGATTCAATTTACTTTTAATGTGAAGCCACATAATTCGCACTTTTGAATCGTTTTCGAAATAAATTTCAATTTTTTTTCGCCAACATTTTTCACAGAAAATTCAATTAATTTTTGATGTTGTGTGTTTTTTTTTTCTCTTAAGATGCCGACCATCAAAATGATAAGTTCAGACGATGTAGTTGTCTATATCAATGGACAAGATGTTGAGCACATCGCTAACTTATCGGGCACCATCAAAACCATATTGGAAAGAAGTAATCCGAACGAAAATGCAGATATCATTATACCGGTGCCAGATGTAAACTCGACCATTTTGGATCGCGTACTAGCATGGGCCAAATACTACACTAGCGATTTTGAACGGACCAACGACATGAAAGCATGGGTCAGTCTGTTATCGAGTGATGATCTAAATAAGTCAAATAGAATATTACACGCATTTTTTTGTTTATTTCCAACAACTTTATGACGCGATATTTTTATATTTTCAATGAATTACTAAATTTTGTTCTTTCAATTTCTTTGCAGAAACACTTTACAAACTTTGGTTCGCAGCCTATTACTTAAAAATGTATGTTTAATGTGGAATTATCGATGAAAAGATTAAAGAAAGCAAAACTTGGCTGTCTATAAATCCCGTTCATATGGATTGCTTCATGATGCTTCAGGTGCCCGTTTTGATGGTGGTAAATGTGAAATTCAGATGTCAACCAATCATGCGTTTGAATTCATGGGAAAAAGTCAAGTCATCGATCGTGCTTCAACACCGGCGAACAGCGTAGAATTCCTGGCCGCAAATTCATCATTGCCAGCATCGCCAATATGCCCAAAACTTTCACCATCGTTAGTATCGCTGGAACCCCCAGCACCCTCATCGCCTATAGCAATCGCCAGAATCACCAGTATCGTCAGAATCGTTAGTCAACGATGAGCTGTTACTTGGAAGCATCGATGTGGAGATAATCAATGTCCCAGATACTCAACAAACGCAAGAAGGTCAATCAACCGATTTTAGTGTAAGGTATATTGATTTAATTTCTAAGCACAGAAAAAAACGAAATATTTCACTTCTTCGGCAGTGTTTATGCAAAAAAATTTATTGAATCAGAGACTTTATTCACATCCATGTGTTGTAGAGCTCGAACGATAGTCACTTGTGCTTTTCCAGCGATATCCCAAGTGTGAACGCTTGGATGTCACACCGATCGGTGTTTGTTCACACTTGGGATAGCAGTCTCTGATTCTACTCTTTGATATTGATGAAGAAACCTTTTAACTTCTTTTAGAGTTGAACCCAACGCAAGCGATTCGAATTGAATAAAATGAAAAAGTCGTACGATTAGTTCGTGGAAACAAAAAAAAAAGAAAGAAGATGAAAATAATTATTCCAATTCGAAATTTCAAGAATGAAAATGGAGACAAAAACAAAACCAATGAAACAATGAAAGAAAATATACACACAAAATACCAAAATCAATATTCATACACATACAAAAACTGAGAGAACTCTGTCCATTGAGTCTAAACCAATGAATAAAATGAAAAAAAAAACAGCAATCAACTCTTCCGATCCGCCGTGTGCGGCGGAAACGAAGAGCATGAAACTATCTTGCGAATACCATCATACACAAACATCATCAGGCGACTTTAATCAAACTTGTAATGCATTCCTTATGCACTCTGACTCACACCATATGTCCGAGCAAACGAACTAGAGCTAGGTTTAGGTGATGAAGTGTATGTCGACGAAACGTACGATAAGAGAAAGAATGTAAATTTTTTTATTGCACAGGAAAAACCTTTATTATTATGGTTATCTTTGTTTTCTCACAGTTTTCGTATGCTTATATTTTAAAGTCATATTTATCTTGAGACGAAATTTGCTTTAACAATGATGGGGATTCTTTCAAAAAGTTGTAAAAATCAACACACTCGTATTTTAAATTATAATTCACAAACAAAATACTTTTCAATCTATGGAGAATATATAACTATCTCTTAAAACAAACTGTCCAATCTTTTAACGTGGGCAGAATACATTCTATATTGATATAAAACTCAAAACAGTACAGCATTCGAAATTTTTTCCATAACAAAATAGTTGCTATTTGACAGTAACGTTGAATATATATATAGCATGGTATAAAATAAGCGGGATCTTCGTCTTCTCTTTATTTTGAAATTCATTTTCATTTCAAAACGTAACTTGTTATATTTTGTAGTGTTGATCGATATTCAGTGCGAATTTTCTATTTTAAATTTTTTTTAAAATTTCTATTTAAAACATCAAAAATGAATATGGACAAAATTCTCAAAAACCGGATGACCCGAAAGCCTTTTTCGGGACACAGGACATGGCTTCAAAAACCGGACTATGTCCCGGTTTTACCGGGCTAGTTGGTCACACTATCCATACATCGTTGTCGCTATTGATGAACCAAACATTATTGTAAGGGATAAAAATAGCAATGTCGAGAAAACTTTTCATACATCACAAATAAGAATGTAGTTGGTAAGCGAAAACACAAAAAAAATTTAAAAGTATAAAATCAAAGAAAAATGTAAAACTATAAACAAAAATCAAAAGAAAATGGTAAAACAAGAAAATGTATTGGACGAATGAATTTAGTTAATCAAATCTTTAAAAAGGGGGCAAAATGATATTAACTTTTTTATATTTAGAATTAGAGCCCACAACGGATTAGCTAACCGTTTAGAAAAGAAACGAATTTAATTTGATTAAGTAAATTCATTCTTTCTATGGAAGGAAGGTGTAATGCATTCCTTATGCATTCTGACTCACACCATATGTGTGTCAACCAACAAATATAAATAGTGCATTCAAATAAAGATATTGGTCATTCCATGGTTTAAGTCCAACCAAGCAACATGTGTTTTATTTAATGTAGAATAGATAAACATTTATTATAAACTACTTTTTTCTTTATCCTTTTTTTCTGCGATTCAAGAAAAACAAACAATCGTAATCAATCTTTTCTCTTTTCTTGTTTTTCTATTATCAAATACCATTTTTGTGGAAAACTTTTTCAGATTCGAAATAAAAAACCAGAGAAAAATGAGAACATGACAAAAAAAACATTCTCATGCATAAATGCCATTTATATTATTTGTTTTTTTTTTTAAATTTTTTTATTTGTTACAATTTAATTTCGTTGAAACAAACTAAAATATAAAAAAAATCGAAAATCCCAAAACTCAAGAAGAGAAATAACTAAAAAAAGAAATACACACACAACATCAGCAAAAAAGAAAAAAAAACACAAAAAAAAAGAAAACAAAAATAAAAAGTGAATAAAAAGTTGAACTGAAACAAAAATTAAATAAAAAAAAAACTAAATCCGATCTGTCGGCCACACTCTTGAAATGTTTGAGGTTGGTCGATAATTGGAGAAAAAAAATTGTAAAATATCAAAATTCTGCAAAAAAAAAAATGAGAAGAAACAATGATTCAATAAAAAAAAGGCAAGAATCACAAGAAAAACAACAACAACAAAACATGAAGAAACTGATAAAAAAAAACAAACATACAAATAGAAATTCTCTTGATTTGCAACGAACTTTTACTACTTTCAATATCTATACCGAATAAAAAAAGAGTAAATTCGAACACAATGCGTGCGCTGATTGATTGAAATCACAATCTCCAAAATGCAAACTAAAGAAAAATCGGTGCCAATCACCGTATCAATTGATGGTTGTTCCCATTTTTCTCTCTCTCTCTCTCTTTACATGTTAACATTTCTTATCGAAAAACATTTTTGAATAAAAGATATCATGACAAAATAACCAACGTATGTTAAAAAAAAAAAGACAGAAAAACAACAATCCATTTCAAAGTTGCAAATTAAACCAGCAAACCATCAATCGCATTTGTTCAAGAATGAGAATATGAAAAAAAATTATATGAAAAATATGAATAGATTTTTTTAAAAAATGGTAAAAAAACAAAAGCAATTACAAAAAAAATGATACACACACAAGAAGGGACTACATAACACGAAGAGGAGTAGGAAAATTTGTTAAAATAATCCTAATGAATACGTTCAATTTTTTGTTTTACTCTTTTCGATCATTTCAAGTTATGGTTTAATTTTTTTCTCATCCGATTTTTAAAATTTAGTCAAACTTTTATGGATTTTTTTTTTCTTCTAATTTTTCAGATTCAGATTAAGTCCAACCAACTACAGAAAATGAATACTTTGCTATCGATGCAACAAAAGGCAATGTCATGCCTCATCGAAACTGTTAACAAAGACAAAGAAACAATCAAAAATATTCAAGAAAAACTCAGCGAAATCATCAATTAATGGTCTGAAGAAGTGAAAAAAAAAATCGATGAATCCAGGTGAATTTTATTCCCAGTTAGTATTGGTAGTATTAATTAATTTTAAGGATTTTACAAGAGATGGCGTTACTAATATTAAAACCAATCAGACTACACTGCAACTAACTTCATTGTGAAGCGTCATTATTGCGCTAAATTTTTCAGTATATGTCATTTCGTTGAAGTGTAAACAACATAATTTTTTTGAGTTCTAAAAATGTCAAATTTTGTGCCAACAAAACGCAATTTGCGGGAAACTTTACTTTTCTGCTTCCAATGGAAGAAAAAAGCAGCTGAAAGCTATAGATTGCTGTGTGAAGTTTATGGTGAGCATGCTCCATCGCAACAAACGTGTGAGTACTGGTTTCGACGCTTTAAAAGTGGTGATTTTGATGTTGACGACAAGGAACGTCCTGGACAGCCTAAAAAGTTCGAAGATGAAGAATTGGAAGCATTACTCGATGAGGATTCATGTCAAACTCAAGAAGAACTTGCAAAATCATTGGGAGTTACTCAAGGAGCCATTTCACAACGTTTAAAAAAAGCAGGTTTCATTCAAAAGCAAGGAAATTGGGTGCCACACGAATTGAAGCCAAGAGACGTTGAAAGAAGATTTTGCATGTCGGAAATGCTGCTGGCTCGCCACAAAAAGAAGTCATTTCTGCATCGTATTGTTACTGGCGATGAAAAGTGGATCTACTACGATAATCCCAAGCACAAAAAATCATGGGGACCACCCGGGCATGCATCAACATCGACGTCGAAGCAAAATATTCACGCTGCCAAGGTAATGCTTTGTATTTGGTGGGATCAGAAGGGTGTGCTATATTATGAGCTGCTAAAACCAAATGAAACCATTAATGGAGAACGCTACCGACAACAACTCATCAAATTGAACGCAGCAATCAAACAAAAACGGCCAGAATGGGAGAGCAGACATGAGTCATTAATTTTCCATGATGACAATGCTCGGCCACATCGCGCTCAAGGGCCCAAAAACTACGTGGAAAATGTCGGATGGGAAAATCTGCCTCACCCGCCTTATAGCCCAGACCTTGCCCCTTCTGACTACCACTTGTTTCGATCGATGCAAAATGCCCTTTCCGGAATACGCTTCACTTCAGTTGAGGGAATCAAAAATTGGCTCGATACATTCTTAGCCTCAAAAGATGAGGAGTTTTTTTGGAACGGCATCCACAAATTACCAAAAAGATGGGTAAAAGTCATAGCTAACGATGGGCAATACTTTGAATAATAATATATTGTAAGAATTTTTCGAAATAAACCCTCGATTTTACCACAAAAATCCTTAAAATTAATTAATACTACCAATATTTAAAAAACAAACAAAAAAAATTAACTAATAAAAACGTTCATTGTTTCAATAAATTCTTGATATTTTCTTCAGAGTTAATAAAATTTTGAACGATAACCAAATGACGTGAATTAACTGGATTTTGCCATATTTTCATCATTTCGAATTGATAGCCGAGGTAAAACATCCATTGTTTGTTTGACATCAAAAATCCAATCACTTTCCTCTTGTGCATCCAATCCATTTACTGTTTGCTGTGATAAAGCTGGTGATGCTGACACAATTGGCATGAATGCATCAGGTACTTGTGATACACCATCACCATTCACCACTACTGCTAGTACATTTGTGTTTCCTAAACAAAATTATTAACAATTAGCGTACAATGTATTTTGCTGTCTGCACAGCAGTCCTGTTGCGTTGACAGCCGCTTCTTGTAGGAATTTCATAGGAGGTTGTATGTAAAAGCGGTTATCGACCCAACAGTACTGCTGTACAGACAACAGAATACATTGTATGTAATTGTAATTAATAAAAATGATTGTTTTTGAACTAATAAGGATCTGAAAAAAATGATTTAAGAATGTTTTTTTATAATAAATGGTAATCGGAAAAATGCAAATTTTGCATTATTACTTTTCCGCGTAAAGGTATTGTAATCGGCCAAAAACTTAAGGGCACTCAAAAATATTTTTCTCGGCGTTTTGAACCTAGGAGAACACGAAAAACCAGTTCTTGAAGCGTCGTAATGTGAGTGTGTGGTACCCTGTACGCTGTACGCTTTACGCAAAAATTTGTTAACATGATAGCTCATTCCCAACGAGACCAAAAAAAATCTGATGATGCAGAATTGTTAGGATAGTTCAGGAATAGAAACTATTAAATTTTCAGCTATGGATGATGACCGCGTGGATCCGTTAAATGGAGATATATCCAGTGTAAATGATGATTTTTGTATGAAAAGTGTCCAAAATAGGCATCTTAAGGCATTTTCGTCAGAGGAAACTCATATTTTTTTGCGAAAAAATATAGATCCTCGAGTGTTAAAGAGTCGGTTCTATTGTTTGTTTTTTTCGGTGGAAAATTACAATTCGTATGTGAAAGTACGTAAAAACTGCATTTAATGTTAAAACGTTCAAAGTTCGAACCATATAAAACTATTATTATTTCGTCAAAGCAATTAAGTTTTGATTTTTTATTGATGCTCAATTTATTGTTACTTTAACCGTAAATGGAGATGCTACAGTTCAAAACCTTACACAGAAGTAAAAATGCAATTTTGAGTGCAATTCGTAAGTCATTTTCGATTTACTTTAAACGGAGAAAACGATATTGTGCCTAATTCATCTTATTTTGGTTTGAAAAATGCATTTCTTCTACAAGTTTCCTTTCCAAGGAAAATGTCATAGTAAACATGTTATTTTAAGATAAAATGCATTTGTTACATGTAACAAATTTGTAACAGAAAGTGGATAAATTGTATGAGTCCAAATCACGTTAGTTCATATCATACAATTTGACGCACATTAAAAATTGTAGCTTTCTTTGCTGAATCGTAAACCATTACAGCCAATTACAGCAGAATAATGACGAATTAGTATTGATGTAAATCAATGTAAACAAAATGTAACTGCAAATGCCAATTTTTTTCGTTTTATAAAATTGAACAAGATGAAAAAAGTTGAGGTTATGATGTCAATAAGAATGACAAAAACAAACATAGTGAAATCTGGTGAAATCAATTCATTTTTTATGTGTTTTCATGTTAGAAACCATTAGCAACTTGATTTAAAGCAATTTAAAGTCACCTAAAATTTTGGTAAATGGTAAATTATTCATTCTAATAAATCTATAATTTTTCATGCATAAATAAGAGCTACAGAAATAAAACTCAATGATTTCATTATTATTTCGTATATCACAGTATTGAGTAATATTTGAATTAAAAATAATAGAAAATAAAGACATTCTGTTGTCATTAAAAATTTCTTCAATAGTTCCATTTAAATTTTTCATATAACAATTGATAACTATTTTGGCAATTAAAACACATAATATTTATAATCCGGATTTTTATTTTCTTTTGTTATTCAGATATGCCCAGAAGATAATTCTGATAATAATCATAATCATAATAAAAATGATTAACATTCATGGGTTTTAATAGGAATTGCTGCAAAATATTGAATGAAATGATGATATTGTTCAGAAAATGTGATAATTTTTACAATACAAAATCACAAAATAAATCATGAAAATATATTCAATGATTGAAAATATTCCGTATGCAATGTATTCTTGTGGTGATACATTAATATTGATGGCTGGTTGATCCCCAAATAAATTGTTGCCAACTTGATAGCCTGTCAATGCTGCACCACCGTATTTCACGGTTTTTGTTTGATCGGTTTTGGTATTTTCTTCAATACTTTGGGAATTTTCGGAAATTTCATTTTGATTGGTTACACTTGACTTCATAAATGGGACTGATGTAATTATCGTTGCAAAACACAAATGGACTTTTATATTTCTGGATCTCTCACTCATTTTGGCAAATAAACTCAATATATTCATTAAAAGAAAATCGAAAAGAATACATTTTTTTGACTATGTAAACTTCATATTGTTTATCTTCGTTAGTTCACTGTATGTCTTGAAATAAATTTGATGCGATCAATATTTTTCGATTTGTGCCAAGTCTGCAATAATTTTGTATCCAGAATATCATTATATATACACACTTCTCTATATTGTTTCTGCTTTGTTTTAAAAGGGAAGAGTTTTTTTTTCGTTTGGTTCTGTTTAAACAAATTGGTTGAAATCCAATATTTCTTTGGATTGTATTCATTTGAGAAAAAAAAAACAATTATCGCCTAGGCAAAGGGAGGGTTTGAACCCTAAAACTCCTATGGTAGTTACGCCACTGACTGTAGCATCTCTATTTACTGTTAAAATAACAATAAATTCAGCATTAGTAGATAATATTGTAAAAACCTAATTCTTATTGTGAAAAATAATAGTTTCATACATATAACTCGAAATTCGAACGCTATAAAATGCCATTCTTGCGTACAAAATTAACATTCTCCACCAAAAATCTCATCTGGAGACTAAACAAACAATGGAACCGACTTTCCAATGCACGAGGACCTAAAATTTTTCGTAAGAAGACATGGGTTTCCTTTGACGAAAATCCCGTAAGATGCCTATTTTGGACACTTTTCAAAACGCCGACAAAAAATATTTTTGGATACTCTTAATTTTTTGACTGATTACAATACTTTTACGCACAACGTAAAATAAGAGAATTTCTGTCCCGTTAATTTGTATTATCGGTGTCAAAAATATGTTCCTGTTTCTATCTTCACTGACGACTGCTCTGTGGACAATTCACAATACAAACGAGAACTTGTATATTTGTGAAATGTGTTTGTATGTATCGTCAATTCTATGATCGAAATTTACCAACAGTGATTTGAGTGATAAAAAATGTGTATCTCATCAAATCGAAGATACCAGATGAAATGGCATGTAAAATCCTACACTAGAATTGAAAAAAAAAAAAAATTTAGATTTTTTTTTCGATTTTCAGCGATTTTCGATTACTCACAATAGAAGGTTGTATGAAAACAATGGAAAGCCATTGGATGTGTTTGTTCGTTGTATTTAATGGATTCACGACAACGAATATTTTTAGTTATCGGTTATGGGTGCCTGTTACAAAAAAAAAAATTTAATTCACAAATCGAAGAAACATACTCGTTTTTATAAGTACGCCAAACATACAAAATACATACTTTTGTTTAACTAAATTTATTTTCAAGTAGAGTTAAACTTACTCTTATTTTCTGCAAACGAATCGATCAGAATGCATACTCGTCTTTTCAAAAACTTAAATAGAAAAAAAACATACTCTACTCTCAATCTCACCCATACAATTCTAAATGGAAATACTGCCATTCTAAATGGAAGTACTGCCATTATATGCATCAAAGAGAACTAAAATGGAAACTAAATCAGAGTTTTGGGACTAGCATAAAAAATAAATGTTACCGTTATATAGTGACAGAGTTTCCATTGCAAAATTTTATGCATGATAACATTGCCAATATTCTGCAATAGCTTAGTAATAAGATCGACAGAGAGTGATTGATTGAGCGATCCTTTTCTGGTCATATGTATTAAGCATATCTAACATCATTTAATGAATATAACAAACACAAAGAAGAATTACCGAAACATAATGTAGCAATCACAATGTTTTGTATGCATGTGAATGTAGTAGGGCATCAAATATACCCAATAAAAAAATATTGCGCACAATTTAGCCCACACTGAGCATTGCAATGGTAAAACAAGCGTACGGATAAAAGAGATAGAAATAGGAACATATTTTTGTCACCGACTATACATTTAGATGTTATATTTCGAGTGGTGCTATTTTTAGACAAACTGAAAAGCTCAACCGCCTAACGTTAGTATCCTATAGATGTAAAAAATTAATAACTATTACTTTTCCTAATAGCTATTACATTTTGTTGACATAGGCTTAAAAAAAATGCCGAATCTATTATTTTATTATTGTGTAATAGGATAAAACAAAAGTAATATCTCCTATTACTTTTCTAAAAAAATTTAACACATATTTTCCAAAGAGAACACATGAAAAAATACATTTCCTCGAACAACAATCTTTGTTTCTTAACAGAATTTCAGAAAAAACGGTTCATTTGGTTTTGAATTTTCATTAGATTAAATGAAGACAAGAATGTGTGAAAAAATGTCTATAAAAATCCACTGCAATTTAATATGGATTTTTTGTTTGTTATTTCCATCAAATTCTAATCGAATCTCATAAAATTGTTGTGAAATTTAATAATGATACTAAACAAGAAGAAGATTTGTATTATTAACGATTTGGAATTTTTTCAATGAAATTCTCAACTTCGGTTTGAAAATGATAAAATTGAATTTTTTTGGTAAAATGTTTTTTCTGAAATTCTGTTATTTGTTGTTCGGGGATATTTATTCTTTCATCTGTTTTCTTTTGAAGATTTGTGTTAAATTTTTCTTTTTGAAATGTAATAGAATAGCTTTTACTTTTGCTGTAAATCTAAAGTATTTTTTTTTTTCAATCCTACAAATTTTTCAAAATTATATTACTCAGTAAGAAAATAATAGGATGTGACTATCCTATTAAAAAAAAAGTAATAGAATAATAGGATAATAGGATGCCATATCTTATTACTTACATTTATATAGTAGCCTAATAGTCGCACAAAAAATAGCAAAACGGAATGTATTGGTGAACAACAACAACAACAACAACAATCATTTAAAGACCATTAATACCCTTCAGCGTCTGGTCTGTTTTGTAATGGAAGGCCCTTAACAATTCTTCTCCAGCTTACCCTATCGAGAGCAAGGTCTTGAGTTTCCCTATTCCAGTCATACCCTCTTTCATTCAAATCATTCTTGACAGAATCTAAATATCTTCTTCACGGTCTACCTCTACCTCCCATTAACTTCAGCATTCAAAATCAACTTTAGTAAACGATACTCATTCATACGCTGATAATGTATTGAAAACAAGGACAAATCAGTGTTTGACCAACACTGAAATCACACAAAAAACACGCATTATCATGCCACTTGTCGAAAAAAACACGGTATTTAAATTACTAATAATGCAAAATTTGCATTTTTCCGATTACCATTTATTATAAAAAAACATTCTTAAATCATTTTTTTCAAATCCTTATTAGTTCAAAAACAATCACTTTTATTAATTACAATTAGATACAATGTATTCTGCTGTCTGTTCAGCAGTACTGTTGGGTCGATAGCCGCCGTTACTTACAACCTCTTATGGAATTCCTACAAGAAGCGGCTGTCGACGCAACAGGACTGCTGTGCAGACAGCAAAATACATTGTACGCTAATTGTTAATAATTTTGTTTAGGAAACACAAATTTACTAGCAGTAGTGGTGAATGGTGTTGGTGTACCACAAGTACCTGATGCATTCATACCAAGCAAACAGTAAATGGATTGGATGCACAGCTCCAGATGGTGTTGTTCTACAATGATGTCAGAGCAACAACACCAACAGCAAGATAAAAAAAGATCTAATAAAAGACGTGAATGACGACGATGTCAAATAGTAGAACCTGGTGTATGCCAGGACATTTAAGTTTGGAAACGCTGCTAAGTGATATATATCACAAATGAAACGATAATACGCACCCTCTTATATATTAAATAAATGAATAAAAACACCTTTATCTTGAGAATGCTACTTTATTTAGAGTCAAAACTATGTATGCATTTCGAACAGTTTACTGTCCATCATCAGCAACACAACTGAATAACAATAGATAAAAATTATATCTATTGAGTAAATCGAGGGGAGAGTACGTAAACAAATTAAAAATAATTTTGAAAGAGAAGAGTATGGAAAATATCAATTCGACTATACTAAAGAGGAGAGCGTGTTCACTTAAATACTAAATACAATGCAAAATCGTAAAATCCGTACTCTCTTTTAACCATTAGTATTACAATTACTTACTCTCCTTTTTTGTCCTATAAAGTCGAATGAACATACTCTCCTCTCGAGCTACTCAATAGATATGTCTATGGTTTTAACTAACGTTGTGTATCAAAAAAGAAAAAATATTGGTATATTTGTATACATTTACATATTTACATTTACATGTTTACATGTTCAAAAATGCCAAGAACTAATTGGAATGAGAGCAAAAGAGACAAAAGAAAAAAGAAGAAAATATAAACCTTGAAGTAAACATCAATAACGACAATTATACATCGATGTTTAGATGAATTGATAGGTGTCACAGAGTAGCGTTTCAGTGGTGCATGTTGTTTTTGTTGTAATAGAAGAGAGAAATCAAAACAAACTAAAAAGAAACGAATCAATATTGCCCATATCTAGGTTTAGCGCTGTGTTGTCTCTATGTATGTATAGAATTTCATACGCGTCTAATTTCTGTTCGTTGATAACAGATTTTAGTAATACATTGGCTGCTGTTGGTGAGTGCTCTTCTTCTAAAGCGTGTTTGGCAAATGCTGACTCTCTTGGTTCGTTGTTTATAATGTATTGTTTGTGTTCTTCAAATCTTCTTCTTATTGTGCGCCTGGTTTGGCCATAGTATTTTTTGTTGCATACACCACATTGAATCTCGTATATACCTGATTTGTCCAACTTCTCTGTTGTATCATTAATGCATTTTAATTGATTTTTTATTTGAATGATCGTTAAATCTGGAGCGAAAGTTATGGACACTCGCTTCAAATCCTTGGATGCATTAGAAGTTTGAGTGAATAACGTGGACAAATCGGTATATTTCTTTTTTGTTGAATGTTTTTTGATAATTTTGTCTATCGTTAATTTGCTGTAACCATTTATGTTTGCCGCTTCTAATATGTAATTTTACTCTTGGTGATATTTGTTGAGAGACAGCGGTAAATTAACCAAACGGTGGGCCAAGGAGTGAAACGTTGCTAATTTGTGTTGAATCGGTGTGTATGAGTTGCTTGGGATGTAACGTATGGTACTCATTTTGGTTTTGTGATGTACTGCAAATTCGATTGTTTTTCCGTTTCGAAGTAGTTCGAGATCAAGAAACACTAATTTGTTATTGTTCTCAGTCTCGTAAGTGAAATTGACTTCGGTGTGTTGTGAATTCAAAATTGTCATAATTTTCTCAATTTCATTTCGTTTAATTTACGAAAAAACATCGTCTACATATCGATGCCAAATTTTCAGTAACAGGCCAGCATAACGCAAATTCATCTCAAATTGAGACATAAACGCCTCAGCAATGAGTGGTGAAAGTGGATTGCCCATGCTCGTGCCATTGTTTATTTTGAAAAATATACTTTCTAGGCATTTTTGAACATGTAAACATGTAAATGTAAATATGTAAATGTATACAAATATACCAATATTTTTTCATTTTTGATACACAACGTTAGTTAAGTCCATAGACATATAATTTGTATCTATTGTTATTCAGTCGTGTTGCTGATGATGGACAGTAAACTGTTCGAAATGCATACATAGTTTTGACTCTAAATAAAGTAGCATTCTCAAGATAAAGGTGTTTTTATTCATTTATTTAATATTTAATGTTTAAGCTGCTAAGTTCATCAAATACGATTCTTTACAACATCATTGATTGGACTCCGCTAGGGGCGCTTTAAGTAAATTTCTTACCATATAGTCTTGATTACAGCCTTCAGCCGAGATCATATTACGTATATAAATATAATTTGCAATATTCATAGTTTCTACAGATAGTCAATAGCTGTGGTTATTCTTGCATAGCAGCTACGTGCTTTGAGGGGAAAAGAAAAATGCGAGAAACGAAGGAGAGCGATACACAGAGATGAACATGTAATGAAATAGGCTGTGTTTCGCAATGGGTGAATAGCAGAAGTGGGGAAATACACATCACTGTGCACATGACTTTGTTTAGTCGTTGTTTTTCAGGTTTTGCTCTCCTTCGTTTCTCTCATTCTTCTTTCCTCCTAACTGCACGTAGCTGCTATTCATGAATAACCACAGCTATTGACTATCCGTTGAAACTATGAATATTATAACATATATTTAAATGAGGAATATGATCTCTGGCCTTCAGTACAATGGATAATTAAGTAATGGCGATTTTTGTTCTATGAAATGATGCCAAAACAGCCAAGCAAAACCTCCAAAATGTCGGATATATTGCTCCATATGCATATGGTCACAGCCACGAACTTGTAACGTTACTGAAAACGTTTTTTGTATCAATAATGATAATTATAACATCGACAAAGAAGCTTTAGTTAGTCATACTGTTTTTCTATCTTATGCACACTAGAAATTATATTTTTTTTATATTATTACTAACCTATAAGTCAGTAACGTTACAAGTTCATAGCCGTGACCATATAATCAATGGATGGAAATACAGATGTACTGTTATTAATATTTTAAGACAATCAAAAAATTTTTCAAATGACACGGTCAAAGACCATCATGAAAAATCAAGATCTCGTTAATACGGACGTTAAAAGTTTAAAAATAACTAAAAAAAGAACATGTTGATACTGAAGAAAAATCATGAATACAATTAAAAGACAAAGATATCAGCCCGTTAAACCATCCACTCAAAAGAAACAAAGGAAGCTAGTTTCGAATTCACTTGTATTGAAACCAGCTCTACAAAAGTATGAATTGGTATGGGGTCAAACTCGTGGGTATCCCAATTGGCCCGGAATAATTGAAGAAGAAAAAAGTTCGAGGAAATATTTAATTCATTTTTTTGGCGATTACACAAGATCCGAAATAAAAAGATCCAAAGTCAAAAATAATGCACCTTATGGAAGGTTTCAATCATTTTGCAACCATTCAATCACCCCCAGTTCGCATAATAAAAGCAATTAAAGAGGCTCAGTTTTTCATATTGGACAAATCTCGAACTACGTGTCCAATTTGCGAAATGATCAAAATGAAAATGGGAATGATGAATGGCTATCTAATGGTTGAATAAAAATAAAATTATTTAGATTAAATTTATGTCAACCGAGATCTCGTACTGATTTTGAAAAAGAAAAAAAAAATCAATAAATATTAGGGTGTAGCAAAAATGCAAAAAAAAAAAAAAAAATTTCAAAGCCCGGGGTCATAACCTTCGCAGTTTGAGCCCCCAAACAAGAATCAATCAGAAAATTTCTATAAAATCTACATTTGGATGTGCCGCGGGGTCTGTTCAGTTTTGTATGGGAATGCGCTCTAAAATGTATGGAAAATTGAACAATTATCTTCAGATTTAAATTTTGTTGTGTAGACAACTAAATGAATTTAAACAAATACCTATTTTCACTATTTTTGAGATCGCTAAATCTAAATATGGTGTCAGAATAGACCTACTAGGTCCATGAAATGTACATGCCCTGCCTCCAAAATTCGTAAAAACCTGGATTTTTTGTATTTTTTTCATTTTCTAATGCTATGTTACTGGTGACTTCAGCATCATTAGACCATTTCTGACACCAAATTTAGATTCAGCGACCTCAAAAATAGTGAAAATAGGTATTTGCCTAAATTCATTCAGTTGTCCACACCACAAAATTTAAATCTGAAGATAATTGTTCAATTTTTCATACATTTTAGAGCGCATTCCCATACAAAACTGAACAGACCCTGCGGCACATCCAAATATAGGTTTTTTAAAAATTTAATGATCGATTCTTGTTTGGGGGCTCAAATTACGAAGGTTATGACCTTTTTTGAAAAATGCTACACCGTAATAAATATTCAAGAAAATCAAATGCATTACTTGAAATGCAAGTTTACTTACTAATCACAGACGTAGTTAAAACGTATGCATTGATTTCTGGAATCGTCTGAAAATAAAAAAAAAAACACAAAGAATCAAAGAGCCTAAATTTTAATTATTGATTTTAAACGAGTATATTTATTTATTTATTTCGCTAGGTAAATTTAAAAATTGCCAGGTAAAAAAAAATGACGATAAATAAATTAATTTGAATGAACTTATAATTTATTGTAATTATTTGGTAAATTTATGATTATTTTTTTATTAATATCAATTTAATTATGCATAAAAAAATTAATTTGGTTCAGTATTTAAATTTCACAAATTTAATGTTTACGCATAAAAAAATATTCATCACAAATGTCATAATTGAATCAAATCAATGAATGAACAAAAACACAAAACAAATTATTGACGAGTCAATGCTGATTTTGCCTTGGCTGGGCGACCGCGTTTTCTTTTTTCTCCGATGGGAATGTTCTTGGCTTCAGCTGGCGGTGCAACGCACTTTAAACGAATTGAAATGCCAATAATATGAGCCCATATAAACAATTTAAAAAAGTCACTGCAATTGCATTCACTTTTCAACCAATTATCACGTCGAACTGGATACTCAAAAACTGTGTCGTAAAATGTGAATGAATTTTTTTTGAAATGATCAAAAACTTATCTGATATATGCTGCCGGCTCCTGTATTAAATAGTTATTGCAATTGCTGTAATTTAACATTAGCACATTCATATCGATGTAAATTCTCAGTTCATCAAATGAAGAAAAAAAAATTCAAGTCAAAAATCGGCCAGTTTAAAAATGAATAATACCTGAATACCATCACATTGCATTTAAATTGTTTATCGACGCAAGCGAATCGTTCACAATTTTCACCTTTTTCCGAATTATAGCCATATTGATTTTTGGCAACAATAATTTTGATTGCACTAATGCAATTGTCATTTTACTTTTCCGCACACAACATGTAATGTGCGTAAAAGTATTGTAATCGGTCAAAAAATTAAGGGCACCCAAAAATATTTTTTCTCTGTGTTTTGAACCTAGAACACGAAAAACCAGTTTTTAGACCGTCGTAATGTGAGTGTGTGGTATCCTGTATTCTGTACGCTGTACGCAAAAATTGTTAACACGATAGCTTATTCCTAACGAGCCCAAAAAAAATTTGATGATGCAGAATTGTTAGGATAGTTCAGGAATGGAAACCATTAAATTTTCAGCCATGGATGGTGACCGCATAGTGGATCCGTAATGGAGATATATCCAGTGTAAACGATGATTTTTGTATTTTTTTCCCCGAAAATTGTCCAAAATAGGCTTCTTTGGGCATTTTCGTCAAAGGAAACTCATATTCTTTTGCGAAAAAATATAGGTCCTCGAACACTGGAAAGTCGGTTTCATTGTTGTTCGGTCCCCAGATGGGTTTTTTGGTGAAAAATGACACTTTTGTATCGGAAAGTTTAGGTACTTTTGGCGTTAAATAGCATTTTATGACGTTCAAAGTTCGAACCATGTAAAAATATTATTATTTCGCAAAAACAATTAAACAGAAGTGATAATGCAGTTTTGAGCATAATTCGTAAGACATTTCCGGTTTACTTCAAACGGAGAAATAGATATGGCCTAATTCATCTTATTTTGGTTTCAAAAACGTATTTCCTCTACAAGTTTCTATTCCTGAACTATCCTAACAATTCCGCATCATCAGATTTTTTTTTGGGGTCGTTAGGA
>JAQOWM010000431.1:0-53482 GCA_029041755.1 Resseliella maxima | reverse complement strand
ACCTCTACCTCTCGGTGCATTCACTTCAGCATTCAAAATTAACTTTGATAAACGATAATCATTCATACGCTGTACATGACCAAACCATCTCAATATTGACATTCTAGCTATCTCATCAACCGAATCCACATTCAAATCTTCACGTATTTTCTCATTCCTAATTCTATTATCCCATTGATCCCTACGCCCAGAAATCAAACGCAAAATTTTCATATCAGCCAATTCCAAACCATGAATTAAATTATTTGAATCGACTTAGCTCGCTCTCGCTTCCAACGTGATAGTTGGTCTGAAGATTGACTCATGAATCATCATTAGGCCGTCCCAAGGTATCTCGAAATCATAATCAACATACATGTATAGATTCAGCATAAAAAACTGCGTGTATTGATAATAATTTCAGAGTTGATAAAGTTTTCTTCGCGATCAAAATCGCGAATGAAATCATAAAGAAATTTGACAGGTTTCAATAAAATGTTTCAATCTAACGACAAATATACGTTAAATTCTTCCTATTCAAATATATTGTCAGTATGGCTACTTTACCTTTGCAGTGTTTCAAACAATACAATACCGAATGACATTCTAGTGTATTTTCAAACATATGAATGAATGAATGAACGAGCTAGTGAATTTAGTTGATTTTAATAGTTAAATTGATTCAAAATATTAAGAGAATTTAATTATTTATTGATAAAATTACCTAAAATCAACTAAAATCGAATAAAGTTGATTATAATTGTCTGAAGTTGAGTAAAATTAACTAAAATTAATTATAATCGAATTTAGCCAACTTTAATAAATTTTATTTAATTTTATTCGATTTTAGTCAATTTTAGTTAATTTCATCAATTTTTAAATAAAATTGTTCAAAATTGACTGAAATCCAATAAAATTAAATAAAATTGATTAAAGTTGGATAAAATTGACTAAAATTAACTAAAATTAATTACAATTGCTTATAATCGATTTTAGTCAACTTTATTCAATTTTATTTAATTTTATTCGATTTTAGTTAATATTAGTTAATTTCATCAATATTTAAATAAAATTGTTAAAAAATTGACTAAAATCGAATAAAATTGAATAAAGTTGGCTAAAGTTGACTAAAATTGATTAAAATCAATTGTAATTAATTTTAGTTAAGTTTAGTCAACTTCAATCAACTTTATTCAATTTTATTCAATTTTATTTAATATTACTTAATTTCATCAATATTTAAATAAAATTCTTCAAAACTGACTAAAATCGATTGAAGTTAAATAAAATTGATTAAAGTTGGCAAAATTCGACTATAATCAATTTTAGTTAAATTTATTCAACTTCAGATAATTATAATCAACTTTATCCAATTTTAGTTGATTTTAGGTAATTTTATCAATAAATAATTAAATTCTCTTAATATATTGAATCAATTTAACTATTAAAATCAACTAAATACACTAGCTCGTTCATTCATTCATTCATATGTTTGAAAATACACTAGAATGTCATTCGGTATTGTATTGTTTGAAACACTGCAAAGGTAAAGTAGCCATACTGACAATATATTTGAATAGGAAGAATTTAACGTATATTTGTCGTTAGATTGAAACATTTTATTGAAACCTGTCAAATTTCTTTATGATTTCATTCGCGATTTTGATCGCGAAGAAAACTTTATCAACTCTGAAATTATTATCAATACACGCAGTTTTTTATGCTGAATCTGTACATGTATGTTGATTATGATTTCGAGATACCTTGGGACGGCCTAATCACAAAAGATATAATATAAAAATGAAATGAAAAACTTTGTTCCTGAACTCCTCCCACATTTTTCAACCGATCTTGACCAAAATTTGCATACACATAATTCCGACCGAGATCTTGGTCACCATGAGGTTTTGAACCAGGCTATCATGTAGACCACAGTAAAATATAAAATAATTGAAAACAAGGCCAGTATGCCTATAAATATTTTAATTGAAGCGTTCAACAAGTATTATAATGAAAAATTTTTGAATGAGTTTGTAATACACTTTAATATCAGCTCGGAAGTAGTTAAGAAAAGATTAATTGAGTTGTTTAAAAAACCAATGGATTAACCAACAATTGTTTGTTTCTTTTTGATTCATTTTGTAGTTCAGCAAACACAGAGACTTGCTCCGAAATCGTTAGGATTAGCAACAGATTGTTGATTCGATACAATTATTGAATCAACTATTTTAAGTTGATTAATTGTAAATCTTTTAAAATAATTTAAATAATTCACCTTTGGCGAAGAAACGCTGTTTGGTGCAGTAATAATAATAATAATAATAATACATTCCACAACAACAACAATCATTTAAAGACCATTAATGCCTTTCAGCGTCTGGTATGTTTTGTAATGGTCGGCCAATAACAATTCTCCTCCAACATACCCTATCGAGAGCCAGGTCTTCAGTTTCCCTATTCCAATCATACCCTCTTTCTCTCTACCTCTACCTCTCGGTGCATTCACTTCAGCATTCAAAATTAACTTTGGTAAACGATAATCATTCATACGCTGTACATGACCAAACCATCTCAATATTGACATTCTAGCTATCTCATCAACCGAATCCACATTCAAATCTTCACGTATTTTCTCATTCCTAATTCTATTATCCCATTGATCCCTACGCCCGAAATCAAACGCAAAATTTTCATATCAGCCAATTCCAAACCATGAATTAAATTATTTGAATCGACTTAGCTCGCTCTCGCTGCCAACGTGATAGTTGGTCTGAAGATTGACTCATGAATCATCAACCTCGTCTCCTTACTCAACTCTCGTTTATTGAAAACATGTGATCTAAGCTGTGCAACAACTTTATTACCATTCACTCTGCGATGTTTGAACTCCTTATCCAGTTTGCCATCTTCCGAAAAGATGCATCGGTAAGATATTTGAATTGCGACACCTGCTCAAGCACACCTCCATTCAACGTACAATTTACTAAGTTTGGTGTTATGAATTATAATCGAAATTCTTCTTTGAATTTGAAATTATCGTTAAAGTTACTTATTTTGATGTGAGATTCACTTTGAAAGTGAAAATGAGTTATATTCGATGTTGAAAATGGAAAAAATGGAATTTTTTTGGACATTTCTTCAAAAAAAACTTGTATATGTTATATTTTTGGGTATGATATGCCATGGAAAATTGTAGATTTAGGCCCTCAAATTGACTTTGCTGAATATAGCTTGACAATATTTCCTCTCACTTGCAAGATATTGCTATATATTATATGATGATATCAAAATGACAAAAATGTACCGAATATGAAAACATTAAAAAAAAATTTTTGTTCGAGGTCGTAAACAGTAAACGTATATAAGAAATACGTTTTCTTGCTTGATTTTACGTCTACTTTCAGAATTCGCCGGCCTCAGAGCTCGCACCGACCGTGTAAGTAAATGATGACTTACTTGATAAAAAGCCCTTTTGAAATCACCGTAAAACACATCTAATTGATTTCCTCTTTCAAGAGCATTGTGAGCAGCAATCGATAAATTCATAAGATTTGTTGAAGTTGAACGACATGGACGGAATCCGTGTTGAGAGTTTGATAAATTGGCTTCGACATTTGATGTTAACTTAATTGCCGATTCAAAAATCTTCAATATGATAGAGATTCGAGACAATTTTCGAGACAAACACTGTGGAATTTTGCCCGTTTCAAGCGATTTGCTAAAATAACCACAATGGAAAAACCAACGAAATTGCACATTCATTGATTATTCTTGGGTGTATATCATCCGATCCAATACTCGATTTCGATTTCAGTTGATTAATTGCAAAATCAATATCATCCATTGTCAAATATAATTTTATTTCATCGGCTCATTCCACAGCAAATATTTCGTCAAAATTTGTTGGAATGTAATTCTTATCAAATGATTGTTTGAAATACTTAGTATTTATATACAATATATCAGTAATTTCTTTAAATGAATTTGCTTTTTCATAGTTAAAAAGCATTTCAGACGGATAATTTGATATTGAATTATTGCCTTTAATGTAATTCCACAATTGAGATGGATTGAGCAATGTTACTCTCAATCTTTGCAATATATTCGTTATATAACTTTTCATGACATTCATTGAAATCAATTAGTACTTGTTTGTATTCATCCGTAATTTGACCTATTGGTTTACGTTTAAACAATTTGTCTCGTTTATTTTTCAAATGTTGTAATTCTTGTGTCCACTAAATTGGCTTGTTAGGCTTGCTGATTACTCCATCAATCTACGTAAAGTTGAATTCAAAAGCATCTTGGACGTTTCTCTGATTAATTTCATGTGCGAAATCTATTGCGTTTAAACATTGATTCATCTTTTCATGATTGCCACGATTGACTGAAAAAAATTCAATAGTTTCACTAGTCGCACAAGGCGCAATATTCTCACCGTTGAAGATTTCTTCAACGGTGGATGATGAACATCTGTTTTATTTACATCAGTAACTGCAATTGGACATTTACAAACACATACATCACTGTTAATATTAAGATGCACCATCAAGAATATTATTTGCAATATTTGTTGTGTTTGAAAGCTGATATAACGAAGCATCTTTGAATTTACTAAGAAATTCACTTGCTATTTGGAAATATTTTGCATTATGATGTGTTTTCCAATCTGTTGTCAAATAATATGAAAACGATGTCTTTGCGTATGTTGCGGAAATCTCACCAAACATCTAGCACGAGTTTGCGATGTGAAGTCCTCTCCTACGTTCCGAATTTCATAATTGACAGTTTTTTTAATTGATTTTGCCAATTTCCGAATACCTGGGCAGCGAACATACTTGGAGACGGCATTACAGTGCGTGTAAGTCGGCTAGCTCAATTCGCACGTAATCCTTTGTTAAACGTTTGGCTTTTCGATTTCGAATCGGTTGTTTGGCCATCCAATGGTAAAACTTGCTTGAAATTTAATTAGTAATTAATGAAAATAATGAACGTAATATTTGAAATTCCGTTTAATAATTATGTGAAGACATGAAATTGACTTTTTTAGATAATACAAATGGTATATAATTAAAAACTTTTATAAAGTAGTTATATATCTTTAGTAGTTGTAATTTTAAACAAAGAAATTGGATAATTTTATATCGTTTAAATGTGCAAGAAAAATTTTCGGAAATCAAAATGGGCATATTTGAAGAAATGATAGCTTTGGTAGAGCGCCAAAGATTTTCTTTGATCCATTGTTTTGCGTATTTGATCACTGCAAACTTTTCTAACTACCGGACCAGTTAGAAAAGTTTGCAGTGATCAAATACGCAAAACAATGGATCAAAGAAAATCTTTGGCGCTCTACCAAAGCTATCATTTCTTCAAATATGCCCATTGATTCGAATTCTCATCATATCTTCTGAATGTTTCGGTGTTATCCTTGATCTTCTTGAAGATTTCACATGATTCATAATGGAAAACCTTCTTTATCCGCATCTGCACTTCCGATAGGCAGAACCAAAATTATTTGAATCAGTTTTATAGTTTCAGAAGACAAACTATCCCCGACTTCATTCAAAAACTCTGACCAGAAAGAGAAAGTTTCATTTTTTTTGTTTGACGCAAAAATTTTCCCTTTCGATAATTGATTCTAATAATTGACCCCAATCTTCAACGACTTTTTCATAATTATTTAAATTTTTCGCTTATTTTACTCGGAATGTTCGATTGGTGGAATATTTTAAAAAGATCAACGATTTGATTTCATTTATAATTTCGTTCAAAAAACTTTCTCGTATTTCCGTTACAAATGGAATGATTTGTTCATTAATAAACCGATCATGAAATAAGGAAATTCCTAAATATAAAAAGGTCTCTGATTCATAGTAATTTTCAATTAACTCAAATTTCCATGTTCAGAAATAGATTTTTCTTAAAGTAAATTCAAGTCTCGGGCCGTTAATTTCTTTCAAACGCTCAAACGTAGTACAAATTTTTACTTCAAAATCAAAAAAGTCCACCGAAAAAAAATCCATTTTTCATACGTTCGTTCTATAGTGTGATGACAAGTTCAACAGATCCTGATGACGATTTGTAGTAAAAACCCAATAATTTATATTCTCTCAATGGTAAATTATCGTTACATGTTGATTTCAATTCAATGAATCCTCTCGTTTCAGATTTTTTTGGATCATTTACGTTGATTTCATTAATTACAGCATTGCATTCGCAATCACTTTATCTAACAGAACAACACTCAAAAATAGCGTAAAAATGATTTTTAAGAAAGACATATTTACGTCTTGTACTTTATAAAACTTATTGAAAAATTCTATTCGATTAGTATAATAATAAAACTCACACCACAAATATAAATTTTGACTAACCTGAAAATTG
Source organism: Resseliella maxima (assembly GCA_029041755.1). NCBI lineage: Eukaryota > Metazoa > Arthropoda > Insecta > Diptera > Cecidomyiidae > Resseliella > Resseliella maxima. The sequence goes on along the minus strand of JAQOWM010000431.1, from coordinate 47,119 downwards.
CCTACGATGCAACTTACTAGACATAAACAGAGATTTAATTCCCAAATCGTTATTCATCGTTACAGATTGTTTTGACTGTGTTTTTGTTCACCATGATGATACACATTTTGATGATGTCTATCGTCTAGTTTGAAATACAAAAAAAAAACAAAATGGCTGAATCACTTTTTTTGTTTAATTATTCGATGATCTTTTTTTCTTCGTAATATCGAGAATCACTTTCTTTAGCGGTCTAGATTCTTTGAATTCAATTTAAAATGAAAAGTTTGAACCTCATAAATAGACACAAACTTCATTTAACACCAAAATTCAAAAAGCCACGAATATGAAATCCAAATTTCGTACAACAATTTAGCTTTCATAAAAAAAATGTCAATGCAGAATTACAAAGAAATGTTGTTGCTAAAATTTACAGCAAAACTGATTTAACGACACAGAACGTGATCCGTTTATTTCAATTCACGTTCCCAATGAATTTTATGTTATTTCATTCGATGCACTTCGTTCAAAATGAACAAATTTTAGATTATTTATGATAAAAAAAAAACAATGTTTATATTGTAATGAAATTCACAATTTGGTTCGTTTGTATCAATAAGAATAGAATGTGAAATATAATTTTAATATTAAATGTACTAGTTTTTTCACATACATTTTTTCAACATACCTCTTCAAAAACAAAATCTTCAAAATAACTAGTAGGAATATTATGTGACATATGTGTGATAAAAAGTTGGTTTCCGCGGTGAGATTTGGTGAAAATACAGTTTATTTCCCCACATAAAAGGGTAAAAGCGTTATATGTTTTAACGCTTTATTCAAAATCATTACATAAAGGTTAGTAATAATATTTGAGTTCAGAGGAAAAATGTCTTACAGAAAATTTCCGTGAAAATATCACAAACGAGTCTGTGGAAGATGCAATAATGTTTAAAAACATTGGTTTTTAAATTTGCGCTATGCTCTTTGTTATACTCGCAAAACCCATGAAGATAAATGGAATAAAATGCCAATTCACACACAATTCCATTTTCATTGGATGTAAAATGCCATTTTGCAAGAAAAAATAGCAGAAAACTTGAAAAAATATTTGTTTTGATATTGGTGTAATTCTAATTACTTTCAGCAAAAATCATTCGGAAAGTATGTTTATTATTCTATGTCTGTGACCAAAACATACTTCCCGAACGATGTTTACGGAAAATAATCAGAATACCTCCAACACAGACTTTCAAGTGTTGTGCTATTATTTATTGCAAAATGGCATTTTACACCATTTACACTGAAATTTACCTTCTTGGGTTTTTGTGAGTCGAATCAATTCTACGAATATTTTTTGGCGGAACTGAATTTTGTAATAACCTAAAAACACAACATTTTTACAGAAGTTTTGTGACAAATATCAATAATAACCATTGTTCTTCATAGGCTACATTTGACTTTATTCAAAATATTTTTCGATTACGGGCACAGAAAAATGAAGTAATTGCAGATAATCTTCAAATAATCGGAAAACATTACAAAACTTTTGAAAAAAACTTGTGTTCTTTTGATTGTTACAAAATTACGATCCGCCAAAAAATGTTCGTTGAATACCAGCCCCGATTTGACAAAACGCATATTAATTTTGAATTCACTACATGTATCTACTTAGTTTAGTTATTGAAGAATGTAGTAGCTACTATATATAGTAGCTACTATATATAGCTACTATATTGAGCTACTATATATAGTATACGTATACGCATGAGTCGAAGTAGCTGTAGAAAACCACTTCTCACAGCATTCGCTTTTACCGTAAGTCTACTCAAGGGTATAAATGATTATAAACAGGCGGAGCTTGATGGTAAATGCTAAGTAATTCCAAAGCGAGCAAGAGAAATGGTTTTGAAAATATATTTACATGAATATCTAATATTTTAATATTTTCTATATACCCAAAACTTTTTCTTTCTGATAACATATTTTTCATGATTCCTAAAAAAAACTCTCATTAAGATATTTCTTACAATATTTGTGGAAAATTTTTTACAAAACCAGGCTTATTCACTTTTCGCTTTTAGCACAAATGCATTGTGAAACATAGAATTGAATAACATTCAAATGTTTACAATATAATATATATCTATCACAAACTGTATGAATTTTGTATGGTATTTATAGCCACTTTCGAAGATTTTGTCAGTAGATATGGAAAAATTATAAAAGTATGACTTCAGCCACAAATTGGGCGGAGCTGATATCTCATATTTCATAATACAACAAACATAGTAAAAGAAGGGACATATACATATATTAATCAATTGCCCATAAAATTATACCAAAGGCAATTGTCACCAGGAGTTTTATGTAGTTTATAGGTGACAAATCAGTAAAAGAAACGTCGTTTGTCCGTTTACATGCTTTGCTTAAAGTTGTAAAGGGAGAATTTGTGCACGTGACTTGCATACCGTCATGGAATACATCTGTTTTTGAGTACATGTAAGCTCTTCAATTCTTGGTTCAATGTCTATGAATTGCTCGGTTACAGAGAAGAAACTGCATGTTTAGTGCAAAAAATCGTACACGTGGCATTTCCGAAAATCGGAAAATTATATACAATTTCCCTCTCATTTACACAATTTTGAAGGATGTCTAACCAAATTGAGATTGTATTGTATATTATATTCTTGAAATTATCAATACGCTTGTCACTGACCATCGATTATATTCCAAACACCAAATTGAGTTTCATACTAAATTTTATAAATATTTTATTGTATATAAATATATGATTGTGAACATTTTTTGAGTATTTCATGATCAAATATTGTCAAATAAATACAATAAATTTCGTTCCTAATTAAGATGGAAATCATAGAGACCATATTGTGGAATCTGTAAATAGTTTCCCTTTTTGTACTAAAAACATTTTAATTATTAAAGGAAAACTTAATAAAAAAAAATATTAAGTTGATTTTCCATTCAACTTTTCTCGACATTTTATCACCAAAGTTTACTCACTTTGAGTGCGCACTCTGCAAATAGTAGAAGAATTACTAGACTTAGTAGAGTAATGACTTCTCGATAGTGCTGGCTCCGAGTTCGTTCGTATAAAATGAAAATGACAAATTTGTTCGTTCGTGCATTTTCAACAAATTTTATTACTATCATTGTATCAAGCAAATACTCAGCAAATTTGTGCAAACACTGAGATTTAAGTTTTTTATTTTCTGTGTCGATACCAGACTCTGTTGACTTCAAAATAATGTTTAGCTGAGTATGCTCAGTGTATGCCAAAATAATTTCTTTGTAAGTAAAGAAAGAAGTTGCTTCAAGAATATTGATTGGGATTTGATTTTGTCCAACGTTTCACTGGATGATAATTTGAATAATTTTTATTCTTGTGTTAATAATGCAATTAATTCTCATGTTAAATTGAAGAAAAGAATTACGTCAAATCACCCAAAATGGTTTGATTCCAATATGATTAATTTGAAAAATAAATTGAATAAATTGGCTAAAAAGAGACATAATTCGTTGAAAGATAACATTGATTTTAAATTGTCTCGTACGGAGTATAATAGATATTCACGCATTGCCTATAATAATTATATGATGAAAATGGAGAAATTAGTTGTTGATGATCCAATGGAATTTTTTAAATACGTCAATGATGTCAGAAGGACTACCAATGACTTTCCAAATGAAATGCATTATAAAGATCAAAAATCTTGCAAAAATGAAGATATTGCTAATCTTTTTGGTAAATTTTTTGGTTCAGCATATACTCAACACAATTTGAGTCCGTCTGATATTTGTAATATTGGAAGTTTTGAAACAGTTATGAACTTATGTCATAATATTCCCAAATTGATTATTGATGAGTCTGTTATATTACAAAATGTACTAAATCTTCCAAATAATTTAATTTCTGGTCCTGATAGGTTGCCTAATTTGTTTATTAAAAGATGTATTGATACACTTATTAGGCCAATTTTTTTTTTAATGGACAAATCACTTAAATTGGGTTATGTTCCTGGCTTATGGAAGTCTTCTTTTGTAAAACCGATATTTAAAAGTGGATCGAGAAATAATATTGATAATTATAGAGGTGTGGCATTGCAAAATGTGATTCCAAAAATTTTGGATTCGATAATTGCGAAGCACTTGAATTTTCATATTAAGAACATAATAGATTCTAGCCAGCATGGTTTTGTAAGAGGTAGATCGACTATTACAAATTTGGTAGAGTTTACTTCGCAAACTTTAAATGAGTTGAAGCCTCATAATCAAACTGATGCTGTTTATATTGATGTTGCTAAAGCATTCGATTCAGTGAATGTTGACCTTTTGACCCATAAATTGAATGTAATGGGTTTGAATTGTCAGATTCTAAATTGGATTTCATCATATATGAATGGTAGAAAACAGATTGTCAAATTTAATGATTGTGAATCGGACCCCATTGATGTTACTTCGGGTACGGGTCAAGGTTATCCCATTGCTGCAACGTTGTTCATATTGTTTATTGCGGATTTACCCAATTTCAGTGGTAATTCAACAATTCTTTCGTTTGCAGATGATGTTAGACTGTCTCATCACGTAGATTCAGTTGATGATTGTTATACTCTTCAAATGAGTTTGAATAGAGTGACAGAATTTTTTGAAATAAATCATTTAAAGTTGAATGTTAAGAAAACAAAAATGATGATATTTCATCGCTTTGGTAATGTGATTGACTTCAATTATACCATTGGTGATTCAACAATTGAAAGAGTCAATCAAATTAAGGATCTTGGTGTGATTTTGGATGAAAAGCTTAATTTCAAAGCACATATTGAGTCAATGGTTGCAAAAGCTAAATCAAGATTGGCTTGGATTAAGCGTTTTGCATATGACTTTAGAGACCCATATACAATAAAAATATTATTTTTTAGTTTCGTTGTTCCTATTTTAGAATATGGTTCCCAAGTATGGAATACAAATAGTGTTGGTCAGAAAAAACGTATTGAATCAATTCAGAAGCAGGTTTTGCTGTATGCTTTAAGAAGACTTAATTGGAGCAATGGATTTCACCTACCGAAGTATGAACATAGATTGCTGTTGTTGCAAATGATTTCGTTGGAGAATCGCAGAAATGTTGCTCAAATAATTTTTATCCTAAAGCTGATCAAGGGTGAAATATGTTCGGAGTCTCTTCTGAAAAGGATTCAATTCAGAATCTCATATCATTCTGTTAGACATGTTGAATTTTTGAGAATTCATGCTGTTAATCATGGCTATCAAAAGAATATGCCTTTGAATATATTAATTGAAACATTCAACAAATATTATAATGAAAAATCTTTAAATGAGTATGTAATAGACTTTAATGTCAACTCTAATGTAGTTAAGAAAAGATTAATTGAATTGTTTAAAAAACCAATGGATTAACCAATGATATGTTTATGTTTATTAGATTCATTTTTGTAGTTCAGCGATCGCAGTGACTTGCTCCGAAATCGTTAGGATTGGCAATAAATCGTTGATTCGATACAATTATTGAATCAACTACTTTTATGTAAATTAATTGTAAATAATTTTCCAAATTTATTTAAATAAACCACCTTTGGCGAAGAAACGCTGTTCGGTGCAGTAGTAATAATAATAATAAATTGGTTTTAATCCTTTTCTCTACATTACATCATCGACCATATCCGTATTCTATAATAATTTTGTTTTGTTTTCCTATCAGTTATTCATTAAGTTTTTGGCAAAGATGTAACCTTGCGACCTAATTGAAAAATAATTGGAATCACCAATCTTGAAAATGAGAAGCGTGAAAAGAAATTAGAACGAGAGCACAAAAACAATGTGGACGACAACACAGAAATGAATGACAACGACAATGATTATGACGATGGCAACAATGATAGTTATAGTTTTGACATGAAGTTAATTCATTCAAAAACATGACACAATGCTACAAAAAATATTTTTTTTCATACGCAAATAACTCTATTTTACAGAATTTTGATTTTTGATTAAAAAGTGCATTTTTGGCAATAAATACCAATTGATTAGTTCTATTGATTAATCTCAATCAGAAAGTTGATATTTTTGTGTTAGTCAGTTAGTTTATTTTTTTCATTCATATACAAATGAGAAACTCGGAAAATTATAATATAAATATAATGAAATTCAAGATCAATGCCGTTTTTATGCACCTTGAATTGACGTTGTCAGTTTCTTCTGAAGATAATATTTCTAATTAAAATATATTTAATTGTTTAATTTGGTTTGATCAATTTGAAGAATATGCAAACTATTGCATACATTGAAAGAAGAATACAAACAATTAATTTATTTTTGTATTCAAGACCCTTTTCCTACATATACCATGCATACAAGAGTTCCTCAACCACAAACAATATTTTTCCGAGGAAAACCGTATCTTATAGAACATTTGCAATGACACGTGCTCATATGCAGTAAAACCCTCAAATACAAACATCTTTAACAGGAGTTTAAAATGTATGTCAGCAATATGATGTGATTTGTATCGATTGATGTGACGTCAAACACGTGTTTATACTTTTCACTTCATGCACTCAATGTCAAATTACACAAACTGAAAAAACGTGCAAAGGACGTCCCGCATAAGATAATGTATAGTTTGCTATTAGCCACTATTAATTTCTTTTTGAATAATCTGTCACGTGTGTTTATAGCACAATCTGGAAAATATTTTTGTTTAAATAATTCAATTGGCTTGTGGTAATTTAGTGGTTAATTTATCAATTTAGCGAAGAGTTTTAAATTAAAAGTGAAGAAAATGTAAATATACATTTTCAATTGAAAAATTCATTATAAAATCAAATTATCCTGAAGATTTATAATGATAATTGTCTGTTATTATTATATTATATCGGAAATAAAAATCCTATACAATTTTTTAAGGATAATTTTAAATAGAATTATTTTGGAAATATTTAATTACGTAAAAAATGCTTCGACTCTCTGTCAGTTGGTTTTTAACAAAATGTCAGGAGCAATAAGCTCCGCCTTTATCATTTCAACAAGACACGCCTTTCGCTTTTCGAGTATATAGAATGGCTCCCATTTTTACAATTTTGACTGGTAAAAGAACTGAAACGTATAGGTTTTGCAATCATTCTACATTTAACAATGTTCAAAGGAGGATCTAAAAAATAAGTTAACAAAATATAAAATTTAATCTTAAAAATAGGTTTGCTAATTTTAATAACGTTCAAAAATTAAATACATGTAATAAAAAAAAGTAAAATAAATTACCAATAATTAATTATTGTGATTTAATACTTACCAATTTTAATACAAAAATTTACTGTTTAAAATATTTTATAAAACGCTGAACATAAGAAATTTAAAGAACATGGATAGAACTGATGGGAATCATCAACCAGATTCATCATCTTCTCCCCCAATAAGGTAAAAATTGATTTGGTGAAAAATATTTAAATGCAAATCCAAAAAAAAAAAACAGATAAAATGAAAAAGATAAACCAGGAATATAAAATGACGTGAACATTTTCTAGTGTATTTATAACAATTTTTGAACCTTATTATTCTCTTTATTTTTGTTTAATGTTGTGCAAAAAATCATTATTATTGCCAGAAATAATTGTCGATTAGACATGAAATGATAAATTTAAACTTCCCGAATGTATAACCTTTTTTTGGAAATTTTGTGGACATTATGAATTCCGTATTTTCAATATTTATGAATATTATGTACAATTTGAAAGTTTTTTTCCTTTAATTTAGCTATTTGCTTATTTAGATTCCCTTTTTTGGCTTAACATTTTGAAGAGGGATACCTCAAAACTTATTCTGTTTCTTTCGAGTATAATTTGAAAGAATAATTTTTATTCACTCTTTTGTTATGTAAACATGAATAGTTTATACTATTTTAAACGTTTTTTGAATAAATATATTTGATGTACACTCAACCACTTGCCAAAAAAACTTGAAGTAATTTTACATTCTATATCTATTGAATAGATTTATTAAAAGAAAAAGTGTTTGATCTCCACTACATAAACCGAATTATAAGCAGTGTAGTTAGTACATTGTACTGATTGTATATGTTCTGTAACAGAGTTTCTCAAAAAAATCCGTTTTTCCTCATTTTTCTAAACAATCAAAATATTATTCTCGTAGGGAGCGCAAACACAAGCCAGTGAATTGTGTATTATTAAACGATTTTGACTGATAAAATAATTTCATAGCAAAATTAATAGCAAAGCCTTGATACTTTTTCTTCCAGTAAATGGAATGAAATATCAGGTTTAAAATTATTTTCTATAAATTAATTTAGCAATTATTGTTAAAAGGCGAGAGAAATGAGTCGACATTTTCTAAAAAATAGTGCAAAAATATCCAAATATATAACTTCCAATGTTTTATCGATAAGATTTTTTTACATTAGAATTACCCGGATTCCAGCCATTTAAGAGGCTTATGTGTTACATACTTTGAAATAAATCCCAAATCAATTATTTTAATTTGTATTCTTCAGTGGAATGAACTTCAATCATTATGAAGATAATATTTTATCTGAGCTCCCGAATTGTGTATACAACCAGCACACAACTCCAATGGAAAATGCATGCATTTCAAATGGTTCTATCAGTATCTGTACAACTACTAATTCAAGATCAAATATAGTGCCCCGATCATCGAATGGGTTCTATACACTACAACCAAATTCTTCGCAACATCAGTTTGGACCAAATTCACACCACCATAATTTCCAAGGTATAAAAAATATAACCACATTTTTACAAGCATTCCTTTTATTGTATATATTCAGAGTCTTATAAAAAGAATTCATTTGTAAAACATACTTTTGTCACAGTATTTTGATATTTTTTGGCTATTTTTCTGTGTTTCAACCCCTTTTTCTATGAGTTGCTTTTAATATTGAGCTCCGAAAGGTTTCTTTTTGTCCAAATTCCTTATTGAAAAACAATAAAATAATTCATTTAAACGATATAATACTTATTTTAAAATTTAAACTCAAATTCAAGAGAAAGAACAAAATAAAGGGAGGAATAAACGTGTCAACGGACAAGGACTGTCCGTTTAAAATTCATTTTTTGCTCGTCCGTCCGTCCGATTGAGAAGGTTCGGACGAACGGACACAAATGAAAATGTTCGAAACCAAATTACGGACCGATGGACACACATGAAAATGTCCGAAACCAAATTATGGACGGACGGACAGGACACGACATTGTCCGTTTTTTCCTCACTTTTGTTCGGACGGACGGACAAAAATCTCAATGAAAATAATTCGGACAACTTAAGGACGGACGGACATGTACATCCACTGCGAAAAGTAATGACCGTTTTTAACATTGTTTCTTATGGAGAAAACGGTCATTACTTTACGCAGTGCTTATACATGTTCTATCAGTTTTTTTCGCACTGAAAACCAAATATGCTTGAAAATATTGGAATTGATCTTTTTCCATAATTACTTCATTGAAATATGTACAAAATTCCAAATTTCCAATTAAAATTATTTTGATATGAATTTAATTTCCTCTACATTGGAATCGACGGTTTTTTGAGAATAGTACATGACCTTGACGTTTTTGTCGACTTACTGCAAATTTCTTTTGGGTCAAATATTTTTCATGAATATATAGGTATACCTATAGTATGCATATGACTTATACATTCTGGCCCGTAATCAGAGGGGGGCTAGGGTGGGCGAAGCCCACCCAACAATTTCACAAGCCCACCCAAAAATTTTTGTAACCTACAAAAATTTTACATATTCACATCAGAAAATTTTTCAGGCCCAGGCAAAACATAATGTTATATAACTTCACAAATTTGTTATGTTGAATTAGTTAATTATCTGCATATCTTACCATTATTTATCATTTATTTTTACGCCAAACTCTGACTTCCAGTAAGTTAAATAACAATATAACGAAAAATCATTTTTTTTTTATTATAGTGAACGATTATTATTTGTTGTTGGAAGAATACTTACTTTTCCATTTTATGTTATTTAAAGTTGTAATGTTATAATTTGGAAAAAATCAATGTATTGTGTAGAATAGAGTTGGTTTCAATTCCACAAACTCAACGAAGAGTTTTTTAAAAAAAATTTATGCTGGATTGTTGTTGTCGATATTGTTTGCATTAAAGTTGCCGTTGCCGTTATTGTTGATGTTGACATTTCGGGTGGCTTTTTTCTTCAAAAATTTTTGTAACCTACAAAAATTTTACATATTCACATCAGAAAATTTTTCAGGCCCAGGCAAAACATAATGTTATATAACTTCACAAATTTGTTATGTTGAATTCGTTAATTATCTGCATATCTTACCATTATTTACAAATACAAGGAGAACTTGTATTATCGTTGAGAGTGGATCAATCCACGTTTAAAAGCCCTTGGATTCACGCAAAAGCAAGGAAATTTGGTGCCACATGAACTGAAGCCGAGAGACATTTACCTACAGAAATGTGTCTGTCATTTGAACAATCCTACATGTAGTTCATATTAGTTCCAACGAAAATTGTAACTTTTCCAACAATGTTTGGTATTCCACATGACAGATTTGTTTGCTAATACCAACTCGCTTGAGCGCGCAATCGAAATGTCACATTTCCAACCAAATACGCAAATGCATTGGTATTTATGAAATAAAAACTGACTTGTACAGAATAGCTGTACAACTTTCGTTGAAAATATGACATTTTAAACCAAATATTGGAATATTTGCTGTCAAATTACTCTGTCTATTATTTTAACCATTAATGGGGAACGCTACCAGACGTGAGTTATTGATTTTTCATGACGACAATGCTCGACCTCATCGCACTCAAGGTCCCAAAAACTATGTGGAAATTGTAGGATGGGCAAATTTGCCTCACCCGCTCTATAGCTCAGACCTTGGCCCTTCTGACTAGGGGGATACAACTCGTGCGAGTACAGAGTTTGCTCATACAAATCTACTCGTTTTTACAAGTTCACCAAGTTTCATGGAAGTTTTGCGAGTTTTGGGAGTCTATGTGATTATAATACGAGTTTGTATGAGTTCAGAAGCAATTCTTAAATGATGTAAGTTTGACAACTGAAATGGAAATAGTCTATTTACAAATATAAAGGAAACTCTCAGAAAATTAACAAATTTCAATTGAAAAATGGAAAACGAAAAAATTTTTCATACGAATTTCATTAATATTTTTGCCAATAAATATATTGATTTGTGTCCGGGTTTTAATTTAAATTCTGAATTGTTTTCTGATGCATAATCTGTGTTTTCTAAACTAATGTTTTATTTTGGTTTACAAATAATTCAATTTCTTTAATGAGTTCACTATTTAAACAGAAAATAGAATCATAGAATCCTCACAATCGAATGCTTAATTAAGTTAAAAGATGTTGTAAAACAAATGGTATTTTCGAATAAAATATTCGTGTAAATTTTGAAACGAATATTGTTTTTTTTTCGTTTTTTGTTCCAAACGTTTCTTTAACTAACGCGTACGATTCCACGCGAGTTTCTTCATGTTATTCTTATGTGAAACTTAAGCTGTGCACGAATACTGCGCGTTCGGTGCTGTGTGCAATGAATTCATGCAAGTTTTTGCTCGTTTTCAAGTAGTTGAATCCCCTAGTTCTGTCTACAACTTGTTTCGATTAATGCAGAATTCTCCTACTGGAATACGCTTTACTTCATTTCAAGGCATCAAAAATTGTCTTGATTCATGGATTGGCTCAAAAAGCGAGCATTTTTTCTGGGATGAAATCCACAAATTGCCTGAAAGATGGAAAAAAGTAGTGACTAGCAATGAACAATTAAATAAATTTTCATTTCACTTTTCAAATAAACAAACGCCTTTAATTTATCAAAAAATCCGTAAAGTCATATGCATACTACCAATATATTATAGATTGGAATTTTTACAAATTGTGGTGAAAGGTAATAGAATATTAATAAGTTCAGGTGATTTTATTTTATTCTCATAAGGACACATTGAAATACTGAATATTTCACCTAAATATATGTTCCGTTTCCTCAATTTAAATTGATTCTTATCAGTGAAACGCATGTCCTTATCAGTAAAACGAAACCTATCAATTAATTTTTTATATTTATAATAAACTTTCGCTTTTTGTTGTTTACAATATTTATTAGTTACATTATAGTTTCTTTACATTTTATTCATTTACAATTGTCTTACATGCATGACAAGTTTCGTTTTAAAAACTTCTAAACGATGCTCTTTCATGTAACCCGGAATTTCATTGAAAAATTTCAAACTATTACATAAAATACTTTGCACTTTCAGATTTAATATCTGGTAGTGTTATTTCATATACTAAAAGTACTGTATTAATAATTTTAGACCTTAATTTAACATTTAAAAAAAATAGATGATTCAGAGAAAATGGCCAGTTATTTTAATAACTGCCATTTTTTTCCCTGAATCATCTATTTTTTTTAAATGTTAAATTAAGGTCTAAAATTTGTTTTTCATTTTTTGGTTTTGAATCTTCCTCTTTTGTTGCGGATCAGCAAACGTTTTGAAAACGTTCCAAATTTTGACCAGTTTCTTCTTGAATGCATCCAACATTGTGGTTTTATCAATCTTTAGTTCATTTACAAACAAAAAAATCCAATAGGTTCAAATCTGGAGACGATGGCGGCCATTCGTCTTTGTCAAAAAAATCAGGTACATTTGGTGTTATCCATTGTTGCACTATTTTTGCTCGATGGGACGGTGCCCTATATTGCTGAAAAACCTATGATTCGTTTCGAAATACTGTTTTGGCATGTGGTAACAGGTTTTTTTTGCAATATTTCATCTTCGTAAACCGATGCATTGATTTTAACACCACTATCAACGAAACAAGAGGAAATTTAGAGGTCGGCCGAATCGGTGCCCCAAAACATAACTTTTGGTACATTCTTATATCGTTCAACCACGAAACTATCTTCAGGAATGTCTAAAATTGACTGCATAAATACGGTCATTTTGAAAATTGAGACTTGGCTGAAAAAGGAACAATTTTTCATCCGAAAAAACGATGTTTGAGGTAGCAAGCCGGCATACCGACTAGCATTTTTGAATTGTGTCTTTTAATACTTATCGCATGGAAGATCGACTGTTATTATGCTCACGAGCCAAAACTCTGGCACTTCTTTTGTTATTTCGACGAATTTTGTCTCGTGTCTTTTTGACCAAATCTTTTGTTCCTACAGATCTTTTTCTGTCCATTTTTTTCATTATCTCCACTGTTCCACGTTCGTCGTATCGTTTTACAGTGCGATGAATAAAATTTAAGCTGATATTTTTATCGTATTTTACTCTTGTCGCAAACAAGATTTTTTTACAAATTCAAACGAGTTTCACATCCATTGTTATTGAAGAAAACAAGAACTGCGCAATAATGCTTATCATCGTTCAATGTATCGATAAACACTTTAATCGGATTTTTTATTTATTAAAATGTATGAACAAATTTATTGAAAAAATAAAATTAGAAAATCGATTATTATTTAATTTTCCTAATATTCTACCAATTTCATTTTATACAAAAAATTTTGTCTTCAAATAAAAGTAATTTTATTGTCTTTAAAGACAAGTAAGACAAAAATCAAAACTTGAACCGAAAGTGGAATAAGTAAATTGACTACGTGTACTTTAGAGGCATGTAGATTGACGTAAAGATCACGAAGTCGTCCGGTTGCACAAGTTTGCCTGTCTGTCCACAAAATGCATTGAGTACAAAAACTTGTTACCAGTCGGGAAATTTTAAGATTAAATTATAAGAAAAATTAAGATTTGAAAAAAAAATACGAAAATTTTCGAAATTCAGTATGCGATGACGTTTACCATGGATAGATAGATTTGTTTTACTTATGTATGAACTTCGATTGCTTTTATTACAAATGGTAACATATAATACATATATGAGTAAATCAAATAATTTGCGTATTGAGTTTTTTGAGAGATAGTATTACGTCTTTCTTTTCCAATTAGTTTTAAGCTATTCTTCTCTCTTCTATCCATTCTATTCTTTACACATTATTTTTATTTTATTTATTTAACATTAATTGAATGGAATGTGCGTAGTGATTTAAGATAGTAGTCAAAAATGAAACACAAGACAAATGCAATTAAAATATACGTGTTGTTTAATGAACGAGTGAATTTGGAGTGAGAATTTTATATATAATACAATATGAAGCATTATGATTGACACTCAAGTTTGACATTATTTATTTTAGTATTACCAACTTTAAATAACATTGTTAACCTAATTTAATATTAAGTGAAATTATTATTGTATTTGCCCTGTCTTTCTAGAGGCAGGCCAGTTTTACCATGATTTTCCGGACCCAATCTTGGTATTGAAGCTTCACTTTAATATCACCCCACCCTTGATTGTAGTCTTTTTGCTGAAGTAGTATCATGGGCGGAATTTATGTCGCATTGGGTCTTTCATCAGCTTGCTAGTGAACATATTAACATTTAGGTTTCAATAAATACATTGACGTAATACTATCATTTAAAAAACTCAATACGAAAATTATTTGATTTACTTTCCTACATACACCTAATGTTACCATTTTTAACAAAAGCAATCGATGTTCATACTATGTAAAACAAATCTATCTCTACAGTCTACAACTGCATGGTAAGCATCTTGAAGCAAACAAAAGAAACTGCTTTTGGATTATTTCAATTCTATTGTCTGCATTTCTAAAGTGTGGATTCCATATTCGAGAACCATACTCAATAATTGGAAAAACAAATGTGAAATTTAATCGCTTAATCGTCCATGAATCCACAAATTCACGACCAAACTTGATCCAAGCTAATATTGATTCCACTTTTTCGCTATAATGAATCAGTATAGGCCCTAAAATTTAAATGTAAGAATAATTCCAAGGTCCCTAATAACTTGTACTCTCTCAATAGTAGCATTATCATTAGTATTATATGTATATATATATTGAAGCTAGTCATTTTCCTACGTAAAAACAAAATTCTGTGTAGTAAATAGGTTTCATAAAAATATATCATTTTGAAAAACAAAAATTGTACAGATTCAAGCAAATTACTAATCTGAATTATTCGCAACAATTACAACTGAATAGCGCAAAAAGTAATTCCATGCATTACTTTTTGCATTATGTACCAGTAATTGTAGAGAGTAAAGCATGATTAGTCAAAAAAATGTAGCGTACACAACACTGGACCAACAATTTTCAAAGTGCTTATCCGAGACACTCCGTGTGGTTCAAATATCGACTATGTATTTAATTCTTCTATCAATGAGTGCGTTCAATGAATGAAAAAGATTTTGAATACCAGTAGAATCGAACCCACGCCCCCATGCTTTCAAAAACCATGCAAACATGTGAGTGAACGTGACAACTATATGTTTGCATGTTTTTTGTTTTACTCGCACTACAGAAATAATTTGCATTGTTTATATTTTTCGACTAATCCGATTTACTCGGTACAACTACCGCTACATAATGCAAAAAGTAACCCAAAAGATTTTGTAATCTCTGAATTGAACGTAGAATATATCCGCCATTTAGAAAATAGCGACACATATCAGAGCGCCAGATTCAGATAAAATATTGTAGAATCGTTTTTTTTTATTCTTGAATTTGTTTTTTTTTTTTTGAGGAAAAATAATTATAATTGAAAGCGATATACCTTTGAAATCATTTATTTATTCTTAGTAAATAAAAAAAAAAAATTGAAAAAACTAATAAGAGAATAATAATCGCGATAGATGTTTGTATTTCTCGGTTGTTCAAGAACAACAAAGTGTCGTCGTTCCAGAGTTGTCAACGAACAAAAAATTACGAACAGTTCGTTCGTTCGTAGCGGTTTTTATTTGACATCTGCTCGTTCGTAAGAATGTAATATGTGCGTTTGTTCGTTCTTAGAATGACAAATGTTCGTAGCGTTTGTTCGCTGTGCGTTCGTTCGTTGTTTGTGAAAAAAAATTATATTCTGTCTAAAACGAATTTTATTTAGAATTTCTGATGAGAAAGATTTTTTCTATTTATTTCAAATAAATATTATTCACTTAAAACAAATTTTCTACATTTTGTGAATACCTTTCCATAAAATTGAAATTAATTCTTAAAAATATGTTTTCATGAAAAATTACAAAAAATTCAAATATTCGTTTCGTGCCAATACTAAATCATGAACAGTTTCGGGCTATAAATTTGATCGCTGTGCTGTAATTATTATGCCGGTCTCACTAAAACTCCTCTCAGATGGTGATGAGGCAGCCGTTACACCAGCCATAGATAAAAATAAACGATACAAATTTGGAAGAGATGATTTGTTTCCAAATCACCATGTAATTAAATCGAAATCGTATGTATTCATTATTTTCATTTTAATGTTCAAATAACGCTGCAACTCTTCATTGTAAACATCGCTATTCGATTGACATTCATTTTCCGCATCAAAAAATCCCATAAAATCATTGAGAATTTCTTGATCAACGAGTTCTAGTGGCTTTGACGTATAATTGATATCCGTTTCTGAAGACGTAAATTGAGAAATTCGATAGTTAATCTCATTATAAATGTTTTTACGATCTTCAGATGAAGCCATTGCAATGTTCTTCAATAATGGATTTAAAATTTAAATTTTGTGCAATATTTGTGGTTCTATGCGGAGGCGCGGCGTCCATACGGGCAAACCGGGCAAATGCCCGCCAAATTTTTCCGAAATAATACGAATTTTAAGGGGCGCCAAAATTCTTTGAATATCATTCCGGTTTGTGAAAAATGAAACAAAATTTAGAATTTGTGTTCAATTTTGAACGCAAAAAGTCGCCTCAATATAAAAAAGTTAAAAAAAAACAATATCCGTTCAAATGTCACCCTTGAAAATCGTTTTGATCAGATTTATTGGAAGCAAAAAAGCGAAAAAATGATCGAGAATGTAATATCGAAATATCCTATAAAACTATTCAAAATTTTCCGCCAATTACTCACTAAATAGTCGTTCTCATAATGTCAAACAATCAACAAATACAGTCATAATTTTATTTGAGTGAGTATTTCTACACTCACACTTAATATACACTTGATACACAACAAAGACAATTGACGAATGAAAACTTGAGAAAGCCCTAACTGCTACAGTAGATGGAAATGTAAGAAAAGATATCGATGGACAAATATTGTTTGATGAGATTAATATATTCAGAACAATCGCTACAAAAACAGTTTCCACTCCATTAGATGTTTTGAATTTTATTGCATCAATTCAAAGCATTGAACAATTCCCGAATTTGGTAATTGCGTTGAAAATATTACTCACTTTGCCAGTTGGTGTAGCTGCAGGAGAAGCAACTTTTTCTAAATTGAAAATCATAAAAAATTATATGCGTTCTACAATGAGTCAAAATAGATTATATGATCTAGGTGTGCTATCGATTTAAAAAGATTTATTGGATGAAATTGATTTGAAGGGAATAGCATCGAAATTTTCGCGTTCAAAGTTGAGAAAGTAATCTGTTGTTAACTGTTTTTTTTAGAAAGGGCGCCAATTTCGAAAATTTGCCCGGGGCGCCGAAGAAGGTCGCCGCGCCTCCGGTTCTATGTCGACTAAATTATTTTCAATATATTCTCTTCCCGCTTGTTTCATCAATTTAACTATATCTGAATCAGATGGCAATTCCATTAAGTATTTTTTGAGTTGTACGAATATAAGCCAAACCATCCACAATGTTGGTTTTTTCTCCGACTCTAGTTGCTTTGTCCAATTTTTAAATTGTTTCAAGAAATCATGGATATTTTGCAAATGCGTTCTTGATACAGCGGATAATTTACACATTACATTTGCATTTTTATCTACTTCTTCTTTTTCTAATAATATTTGGCTAAGCTTCACATAATTCAGATTTACAGCATGAAACATGTCGCATACTGTATTCCATCGCGGCGGAATGTATTTTTGAAGCTTTGGCTCACATTTGGTATCAATTGCACACATAGTACAACCAACAATATTGCTTAAAATATGGCAGTAGCAATTTATTCGATTTATTGTGTCATCATCATTGCTAAATTTAACATTTGGACCACTGTAAATGAAGAGAAATCAAGCAAATTTTTATTTTATTATCTCGAAATCATTCAATCTAAATTATTCTCACCGATCCGTAATGAATGTGACTTTTTTTCTAGTTCTCGTTGATTAACACCAAAATCTATGAACACTTCAATGATTCTTGTTTTTATGACATCTCTTGATTTAACTATATCAGCAATTTGACCCATATAGAAAACAAGTCGTTTCTGTTCAATGGCATTTTCACGGTTTAAAAACACATTAGCTGTCATATCCATGTATGTATTTGATTTGTATTTATCTGTCCATAGATCCAGTGTACAACCAAAACCACCTTCTTTCAATGATTCATTGAAAATAATTCTGATTGCCAATTTTGCATGACGTGCCACATCAGAAATACAATTTTTAATGATGTTTCTCACCGGAAAATTATTCAAAAATTGTTCCGCATTCATTTTGGGGTATTTCTTTCCGATTTCCATGCCGGCCAAAACAAATTCACGTAGACTCGTACAATCAACAGAATGTAATGGTCTCAAATCTAAACAAACAAATTTTGCTGCGGCATGTTTGAGAGCATCAAAATCTTTTGGATCAATAATAATTGATGCCGGCGAACATGGATGTCGCAACAATTGCGTGGTGCTGCCACTAGTTCGATAATTGTAAATGACAGCTTCACATTTGATACAAAAATAAAAGTGATCAATTATTTGGCCAATGTCATTCTTAATTTCATGCAAAACATCCCATACTGGCGATTTTTTCATGTCCACTTTAGCACTGTGTGTGTAATTGCCAAATTTAATTTGATTGGAAAAATCAATCATTTTTTCCTTTATTTCATCTATATAAACATAGAAATATTTAAAATAATTGCCATAATAACAAAAAATTAACGAAAAAATTACCATCTTTCAGTGGCATTGCTGATGCATTGAGATTGAATTTCAGACCTATTGGATTCATGCACAATTTCATCTTCTTTCAAAGTATTTACGAATTCCCGGTGTGTTTTCAACAAATCTAATCTAATACCACGTCCACGATCACAAAATCATCATCCAAATCATCATTATCGACATCACTTTCTGATTGAATCATAAGATCATTTTCTTCTCGAGGCGCCGAAGAATGATAGTTGACTCCTTTTCGTTTTAATCGGACATTTGATGTTGCTGTAATTAATGCTGTAGCTATATTTGATGCTGTCGGTGTACTTGTTGATGCTTTATTTAAATTGTTGTCATCGTCAACAAACAAATTCACTTTGATAAAAACAATTTAAAAATCATATTTAAATTGTAACACTGCAATTTTTTTCGGTACTTACAATCAAAATTTTCACTGCTCATTTTTCCGTCGGCTCTTATATCACTTAGAGACACTTAGAGAATGAGAATTTTGAATTTTTACCTCAAATACATAATAAGGTGCGAGAGAGAAACATTTTTACTTAACAAATTCACCGTTATTGTTTCATTTCAAGTGCTATTATCATTCATTCTATGAAATTTTGTTTCCAATTAACATCGATTTTTTTAAAATCAAAAATCACTGTACACTGTTGATTTGCCATAATGAATATCCTTTTTCGGTTATAATCCAATCAATTTCAAGAAATTATGAATCGAAAAAAGAAATTTATATCAGACACAAATAACAAAACAAAATTTAATAAACAGTTCAGCAATTTCATTTAACTCTCAAATGACATTCAATATTGTTTTGTTTATGTGTATAAATAAAAAAATGGCCAACAGTCTTGCGTGCGATTGTATTGTTTCATAGTTGAATTTTGAATTTCATATCTTTCTCAATTTCGAAATTTCGATGTATATTTACTCTACACCAATTTTATGCTATGTTTATACAACATATAAAACACATTTACATGGACAGTTATCATTTGAAAAAATAAGACTTGTGTTTTCGATTCCAATGCGTTTTTTTGATGTTTGTATGTATGATATGATTTTTTTTCTTGAATTCATATTATCATAAAATTGATAGAAATATAATAAAAGAAAAATGTATAATTTTTTTTACGATCAACGAACAAACGAACGTCTTCCGAGCAATGAACAAACGTTACGAGCATTTATTGTTCTACGAACGAACAAACGAGCAGATGTCAATTCAAATATACGCTATGAACGAACGAACGGGCGTTCGTTGCCCACTCTGCGTCGTTCTACAATGACATTTCGGTTTTTAATTTGTTTCGAATTGTTTACGTTTGTTTACATTTCACATATCCGCACATTTCATTTAAAATAAAAATTAAACGAAATTAAATAAATAAAAAAAAAATCTTTTAAAATCTATAATATTCCGTGATTTTCCGTTATCATATTAAATAAAAAAAACTGAAAAAATCAGGTAGCAGATAGATGTTCGTCGTTATCGGTCATTCTACAACGACAAAATCTCGTCGTTCTATAACGACCGTGTTCAATGTAAATGAGAGAGTGTCGTGCAAATCAACATTAAAACGCATCAAAACAAAAATTGATATCGATTGATATTACAGTAATTTTGTAATATAGTTAAGATTTGTTTCCCATATTGTTTCGCATTGTTTTATTATTTTCTCAAAATTTTCTAAACACCATTCAAAGCACTCTGATAGGGTGCAGCACCTGGTCAAAATTGTAATAATGTTAAAAGAATGACATTCGACATCGTCGGTTATAATTGGTCAAGTTGGCAACACATGATGTAAATCATGTATTGTCATCACAGTATTGTAATCAATTCACACTAATACACACAAATACGAATGAAGATCCTCTACTTCCGTTTGTAGTCTGCGTTTAATTGTACGCTCAAATACGTTACTGAATTAAAATTTGTTCCATTTGGAACTATTCCGCCTGGCCCGGAAAAGCTTATCCACCCCCAAAATACTGCTGTCAATCGACTGTTGTTATTTTCAGTAACAAATTTTGAATTGAATCTTTGACCTTTTGGTCGATACACAATTTGCTTGTGATTTTCATAAGAACGAAATCGAACACTTTCATTGCGATTCGAATCATTTTTATAATTTTATTGGTAATGTGCATTAAAACGTGACCTTTTTTGAGGGAATCCAAAGCTTTATTTCAAAAAATTATTCATTAACAAATGTTATTATTCAAAGTATTATTTTATTTTCCCATAAGGGAGTACACAAAAGTTTCTTCTGTTTTATTGTCAAAAATAAGGCTTTGTTTCAAGAGCATTTTCAATTAACATATCACTCAAAGTATTGTTCATCGCTAGCTACTACTTTTTTTCATCTTTCTGGTAACATATGAATTTCCCGTTGAAAAAACTGCTCATCATTCTTCCAATTTTTCCCTTCTTCAGAAACCTCTTCTTTAGAAAGTGCTGCGTAGCCAAGACATGCGTTTGGAAGCTTTGATTTAGAATGAGTTATGTCTGTTAAAATTGTTATTCAAATTTGTTGATATCAGATAAATTTTTAGAAAATAGATGTTTTTAATAGATATTTCGATGCTCTTCTCCACTGTCGGAAAAGTGAAGTCCATGCATCTATCTATCATGATAGATATGAAGTTAAGCTCGTTTTAATGCATACTACCAATAAAAAGAAAGTATTGGGTTGTTTGCTAACAAGCGCTATGATGCTTTCACATAGAACAGACAAAACAAAGTTCAGTGTTTGTATGTGTGTATGAATATTGAAACATAAATCAATGCATTGATGCGTAAATAAAAATTTATCTCAGAAGATTATTTGGTATTTGTACGGAGTGGCACAATGAAACTGTCAGTTTTTTTTGCCCCTACGTAGATAAAACTACAATAGTTTTCCAATCTCCCATTTGTTTACCGTTATGTTACTTTTCCGCACACAACATGTTGTGCGTAAAAGTATTGTAATCGGTCAAAAAATTAAGGCCACCCAAAAATATTTTTTCACGGCGTTTTGAACCTAGGAGAACACGAAAAACCAGTTTTTAGAGTGTCGTAATGTGCTATCCTGTACGCTGCGCGCTGTATGCAAAAATTTGTTAACACGATAGCTCATTCCCAACGAGCCCAAAAAAAAAATCTGATGATGCAGAATTGTTAGAATAGGTCAGGAATAGAAACATTTTCAGTCATGGATGATGACCGCAAAGTGGATCCGTAAAATGGAGATATAACCAGTGTAAATGATGATTTTTGTATGAAAAGCGTCCAAAATAGGCATCTTACGGCATT
The DNA here is from genome assembly GCA_029041755.1 of Resseliella maxima. Classification (NCBI taxonomy): domain Eukaryota; kingdom Metazoa; phylum Arthropoda; class Insecta; order Diptera; family Cecidomyiidae; genus Resseliella; species Resseliella maxima. The sequence continues at coordinate 24,805 of JAQOWM010000431.1, read as the reverse complement.
TTCGCCAAAGGAAACTCATGTTCTTTTGCGAAAGAAATGTTGGTCCTCGACCATTGGAGAGTCGGTTCGATCCTTGAATGTGTTTTTTGGTGAAGAATGGCACTTTTGTAGGGAAGTACCCAAAACAGGCATCTAACGGCATTTTCGTCGAAGGAAACTCACATTTTTTTGAGAAAAAAATATAGGTCCTCGAATGTCGAAGAGTCGGTTCTATTGTTTGTTTGGTTCCCAGATGAGATATTCGGTGGAAAACTACACTTTTGTATGTGAAAGTACGCAAAAATGGCATAAAATCTTCGATTTCGAATAAAACTATTATTATTATTTATTTATTAGTTTTTGACATTCTACTTTCAGTGAATGTATTGTTACTTTAATCGAAAATGGAGATGCTACATTCAAAACCTGTGGAAAATTCCTTACACAGAAGTAAAAATGTAATTTTGAGCATAAATTTTATTGGGTGTATGCAAAAGAAATGTCGATTTAGATAACAGATGGCGTAACTAGCGTTGTGTGCATCGGAGCACACCGCGGCCATTTTCTTTTTTTTTGTCTGTCATTACGCTATAAATTTCAGTATATGTCATTTTGCTGAAGTGTAAACAACAAAGATTTTTTTTGCTTCAAAAATGTCGAAATTCGTGCCTGAAAAAGTGGTTTTGCGGGGAACTTTAATAACCTTATTTCATTTGAAGAAAACCGCTGCTGAAATTTATCGTTTGTTAGTAGAAGCTTACGGTGAACATGCTTCAACTCAAAAAACTTGTGAACTTTGGTTTGCGAGATTCAAAAGTGGTGATTTTGACTTGGAAGACAAAGAACGGCCAGGTCTTCCAAAAAAAATTGAAGATGCGGATTTGCAAGCATTATTGGATGAAAATCCTTGTCAAACGCAAAAAGAACTTGCAATGGAGTTGAAGGTTGATCAAGAAACTATTTCTAGACATTTGCATGCAATGGGAAAAATTCGAAAGCTGGGAAAATGGGTGCCACATCAAATGAACGAAAATCAACTCAGAGCAAGAATCGAAACATGCAAAAAACACTTTCTGAGCACAAAAAACGTAGTTTTTTGAGTCAAATTGTTACTGGCGATGAAAAATGGATCTATTACGACAATCCCAAGCGTAAAGCAGCGTATGTTGATCCAGGCCAACCAGTACCTTCGCAGTCAAAACGAGAAATTCATTGCCAGAAGGTTATGCTGTGCATTTGGTGGGATCAGGAAGGTGTCGTGTATTATGAGCTGCTGAAACCTGGCCAAACGGTTGATGGTAAGTGCTACGAACAACAATTGATCAAAATGGAGCAAGCATTGAAGGTGAAACATCCACGAATAGCGACTAAACAAGACAAAGTTTTTTTTCACGATGATAATGCCAAGCCACATCGTGCAAAGATCGTTAAAAAAAAGAAAGAACACTTCGGTTGGGATTAGCTTAATCAACCCGCGTACTCTCCAGACCTTGCCCCTTTCGGACTACTATTTGTTTCGATCGATGCAAATTGACCTGGCCGATGTACGCTTTAAAAACTTTGAAGAAATACAAAAATGGGTCGCTGACTGGATAGCTTCAAAAGATAAGGAATTCTTTCGACGCGGAATCCACAAACTTCTTGAAAGATGGCGTGAACTCATAGCTAACGATGGAGAATACATTGGTTGAAGTGCTCATTCATTTAGTTATGAAATACAATAAAATTTTCTTTTCACCGAAAAAATCGACATTTTCTTTGCATACACCCAATAAGTCATTTTCGGTTTACTTTAAACGGAGAAATTGATGTCGTGCCTAATTCATCTTGGGTTTCAGAAACGCATTTCCTGTACAAGTTTTTTTCCAAAGAAAATATCATAGTATGGGACTACTTTAGTTAGAGAATAAGTTGTTTTGATTATGGAAAAACGTAAAATATGTTATTTTAATATAAAATGTAATGAATTCGTAACAGGAATTGGATAACTTTCATGTGATGGATTTTCAGTGGGGAAAAGTTCATCTTACGGATGTAAGACATCTTGTTTATACATGTTTTGGCAATCCACTGTGATGATGCATATTTTTGCGGAGTTCTTGTTTACTTTACAATAGCAATAGATTGTTTCATTTGTTGATTTCTTTAATGCTATAAATCTATTGATAATATCAGAAATGCCAGCTTCACCATTATCGTCTGATAAGTCGAAAAATGCATCATTTTTCTGCGTTATAATTTCATTCAACTATCAAGTTATTGTTCAAATTGGGCTATATTGATCCAATATATTCAATATAGCAATGTTGAAGAACGGAACTACTAACGCCATCTATGGATTGAAGCTATTGAAAATGACCATAACTCAAAATGCTTCATCGTATAATGACAATTTGTAAAGCAATCAACTTCATACTACTGACAGAGTCATTTCAGTATTGTTTTTATTCTTCTATTTTTGTTTAATATAATTAATTTGAAAAGAAAAACAAAATAAATGAGGAAACGATTTATGTTTGAATAAATATTGCAAAAACAAAAATAAAAACAAAAAAATATTTGAGTGTTATATTCGTAAGAAAACATTTAATAGTGAATTCTCGATGACTAGATGGCGATAGTTTTTACGCTATACTGGGGTCCTATCTGCTTGGTTCAAATCAGTTTTTCTGAATAATACATGCGCGAGGGGGGGTTATTTTTTATGGATGGACAACTACTTCCGGTATCACTGATTATCGTCCGGTATCACTGGTTTTCCTATGGTGAGGACATAGAATTACAGTGAACTCATGAACTACCAAAACCCCATTTAAAATGTATCTTGAAATGAACGTTAATGTCACCACCATGGGTTTTCCCCCTAACTTCCTCTTACTCCCCTAAGGGAGCATTTTGATCGCATATATTCTAACCTCGATTTAAGGTCACTTCGGTGGCAATACCCACCTAGTCTTCATTCCTTACTATACTTTCGGACTTACCCTATCGATTGGCATCATTGGATTTTCGTACCACCATCTTTAGCGCTCCTTTGCAGAGGTTTGATTTTTTGGTGCCGAAAAAAAAATTTCAAACCACGATTTGAGTCGGTTAAGCCCCCCCTATTTACCCCCCTAAACTTGAAGCTTTTGAGATGTTCTATCGATTGGTTCCATAGAGTTTGCCCCCTGACCCCTCTAGAGGGTTGGGGGTCTCTCGCCCTCCTTTTTTTCTTAGAATCCATATTTTTCATAATGGATGCCAGTTCCATTCTCCCAACAATGAGAGCCCCCTTTCTGGGGTCGAATACCACAAAGTCGATTTTCAACCCAATTAAGCTGGAATTTTACACCCAAATGTATGACCGACTATAGCTAATTTTTTGCGCACATTCCATTTTTGTTAGAGATCACCCTCTCCCATCACCTCCCCGGGGGTCTCACATACAAAAATACTGAAAAAATGAGAATATTTACAGGGTTGTTAGGGGCAAAAACTAATGATGCAGATCAATAGAGCGTAAAAAGTCCCCATAGAAATGTCACAAAATCAGGATCACATTTTCGGCGGGCGATATCTAGTTTTCCATCCATAACAAATACCCAACCCCCCCCCCCCCCCCCTCGCGCATATATGTTCTGAATTTCATCAGGCAAACTTCACAAGAGACAGCAAATAGCAAATCAACACTAAAAGCATTCTTAAAATTGTCAAATGTTTTCGTGTTCATTTTTAATTGAACTTGAGAATTAATTATCACGCCATAGAGAGCAAGAAGTTCTTTCAACATAATATCCTTGCTATACATAATATCCTTGCTAAATATGTTCCTGTTTCTGTCTCTTTTTTGATGGCCTTGATTCATTGTTTATACAAGTCTCAAAACTCTGATGTCATTCCATTTTAGTTTATTTTTAGTTCATCACAAAATGTGTATAATACTATTGCGCATAATTTTATTCAAGTGTAGGAAAAAGACTGGAACAGGAACATATTTTTGTCACAGATAATACAATTCAAAACTAAATTACCATATCTATCACAATCACATGTTTTCAATACAACAATGCAGTTTTACTTGTAACATTGTTATTGAAATTACAACAACAAATTGATGCAAATGTATGAAATGAATTAAAGTACAATTTTAAGAATTATTTACGAAAAGTTCAACAAAATTACCAAAAAAACGATAAAGAATTTCATAATGAACAAGTTTTGTCCACTCTTTAGCCCTCAAATCGTCATCGGTATTAATTTTGAGAGACAAATCTGGAGAAAAAGCCACAAAAAAGGAGTTGGGAGTTTTCAGGGAATAAAAACAATTGATGCAGATCGATAGAGCGAGAAAAGTTACCATAACAATTTCACAATATCTAAAGCAATTTTGCAGCTAGAGATCTGTAGTTTATCATCTGTAAACCCCCATCTCGCGCATGTATTCCTCCCATCAAGATAAATATTAGAAGAGTTATTATATAGCAGTGTTATTTCCGATTATTTCTACGGTTAAGCGCTTATTTGCAATCAAAAATATGAATAATTTACGGAAAATTTTTTTTCTAACCGAATAGAATTTTTCAAATAGACGATGAAAATGAACAATTGTAAAAATTGGACAATAAGTATGCTTGTAGCCTAAAATTAAGGAATTACACATAACTACCGGATAGAAAATTTCTAGCCGAGAACATTTACCCAGACTCAGTTATGACTTAGTGTGAAAGATTATCAACTGAAAGAATCAAGCACTAGTGCTCTATCGATCAAAGTATTTGATCTTGAAAGTGAAGAACGTGCAATGAAACAAAATAACCCGAAATCTGAAACATACTTTGAATTATCTGATGATAATAGGGATGTCTTCAACCGGGTTTAGTGAATAGATTCAACAATCTTAAAAAAAATCAAGGAAATGATTCTTCAAGTTCGAATCATTTTGACATTGTTGATGAGATTGTGAAAATGCATAATGAGATTGCTGACTTGAAACAATGTTTTAACGCTAAGTTTTGTACAACATCCACGACAAATGATGAAAACATTGAACAACCAGAAATAGCGGAAAAATTTGTTGTCTATCCAGTAAATGGAATTTATTCATTGCATATCTCCAATTTCCCGAATGATTTTAAACCTGATGATATTGTAGCTATAATTTCAAAGACCGAAATAAATTCTGATTCGTATAATGTTGATTTCGCAAGCAAAAGAAGATCTAAGAAGAACAAGCATACAAGTTTCAAAATTTGAAAATCGAAAAGAGAAATTTGTGATTTGTTGGCTGATCCTTATATTTGGTCACTAAATTATGCGGTTAAACCATTTGAAGAAATCATTGTGAATTCAAAACTGGATAATGTCAAAAAGGTTGATGAAAATAAGTCTAAATCAAAGGGAAAAAACAAATCAGAAATAAATACTCTGGTTCGCAAAACAATTCATCATTAAATGTGAATGGATTCAAGAATTTAAATAATAAAAAAATCATTGTAAATCAAAAAATTCGTCAAATGAATTCCGCAGAAATCATATTCAAAATAGACAACAATTTCAACCACAACAACGATTTCAAACACAACAAAGACTTCTTACATACAACAGTTTCAATCACAACAACAATTTCAACCACAACAGCAAGGCACTAATTGGAATGGCCTTCCTTTTGGAATCAGACTTATCCAGTACCATACATGAATCCAATGCAGTATCATCAATATTCGACTCATTATCATCAGCATTTTGTACCGTATCAAATGTACCAGCCCATTTTCCGTTACTAAATATTTCAAACAATGATACCAAGGGGAAAAACTACATTTACTCATGCAATGTTAATGGTTTGCGAACTCAAACTCCGGAATTTTTATCTAATATTTTAATTAATGAATTTAATGTTTATTTGTTGTGTAAAACTCATTTGGATAGCACCATAGGTAAAAATGAGATTTTTCCGAATGATTTTGATGTGTTTCGATGTGATCGATCAAGTCTAACGAGAGAGATCAAGTCATTAAAAAGGTCCATGATGGTGGTGTTTTGATTGCCACTCACAAATCTTTGAATGGACAGTTGATTTTTGATGGTGAGTCTTATGGTGCGGAGATTATCTATTGTATTTTAGTGCTGATTTGCCATTTGCTGTCTCTTGTGAAATTTGCTTGATGAAATTCCGAAGAACTGATTTGAACAATGACTTGATAATAGAAAGTAAGTCGTCAATTCATAAGGAAACTCAGACAGATGATACATTTTTTGACTTATCAGATGATAATGGTGAAATTGATATTTCTGATGTTATGAATAGATTTAATGCATTCAAGAAATCAGCAGTTGAAACAATAAGTGCACAAAAATTTGATATTGTTGTTGAAATAGAAAAGATTCATAATGAAATTGCTGAATTGAAACAGTGTATAAATGCTAAGCTGGAACAACCCTACACGTCGAGTAGTGAGAATTCAGTACAACCGGCATTAGCTAAAAAACCTGTTATCTCTGCATCAAATGGAGTTTTTTCTTTACATATCTCAAAGTTTTCGAATCATTTCAAGCCTGATGATATAGTATTAATGATTTCTGAAAAATCTAATATTAGCCCTGATTCTTATAAGGTTGATTTTGCGAGCAAACGTAAAAATAAGAGAAACAAATTTATAAGTTTCAAAGTTTCAACATTGAAGAAGGAGATTTGTGAATTGTTTCTGATTTTTCGGTTTGGTATCCAAGTTATCGGTTGAAACCATTTGAACAAAAGGATAACAAAACGAGTACAAAATTGGTATTTGATGACAAAGTTGCTGATAGTGAGCCAATGAACAAAAAATCAACTAAAAATTCATCAAGTGTTCGCAATCAGATTCCATCTATTAAGAAAAATCAAAGTCATCATATAATTAAAGTAAATTCCAATAAATGTCAAAATAAAATTAATGTTTCAAGAGAGAATAATGATCATAATTTGAACCAAGTTAATAATAATAATGATCATAAACATTATTATCAGCAGAAAAATAAATTACAAGAACGACAACAGTCTTATCAAAATCAGCATAATCAACATAGACCTTATTGGAATAGTCCTTCTTTTTGGAATCAGACATATCCAGTCCCGTACACGAACCCAACATCATACCATCAATTCATAGATCCTGCACGTATTCATCAAAATGTTACACCATTTCAAATGTACCAGCCCATTTATCGTTATTGAATATACATAACAATGATATGGGGGTGTCGGGCTATATTTACTCGTGCAATATTAATGGTTTAAAAACTAAATTTCCTGAATTTTTATCAAATGTTTTAATTAATGAATTTAAAGTTTATATGTTGTGTGAAACACATTTAGATTCCACCATGAATAGCAATGAAATTTTTCCCATTGATTTTGATGTTTTTCGTTGTGATCGATCAATTCAAACTGAGAAGGATCAAATAACCAAAAAGACTCATGGAGGTGGCGTATTAATTGCTACTCATAAATCATTGAATGGTCAGTTAATTTTTGATGGCGATTTTTATGGTGCAGAGATTATATGTGTTGGCATTAGTATTAATTACCGAAAGTTTTATTTGATTGAATTGTATATTAGACCAAATTCACCGTTTAAGATTTTTGAGAACATTGTTACTGCAATTGAATTTTTGATTACGAAATCAGTCCAAAAAGATGTAATCATTGTGTCCGGTGATTTTAATTTGTCTAATTTGTTATGGATATCTGATGACATTGATGATCCAAATGTTTCATATCCTATTAATGCATGTTCAAGGAAGGAATTGTTCATTTTGGATTCTTTCCATGGATTTGGTTTGTCACAAATTAATAGAACTTCGAATAATAATGGAAAAATGTTGGATTTGATCTGGACGAATGACCCAGACCTGTTATATTGTTTAAATAGTGATATTTTTTTGGTGAAATCTGAAGTGCATCATAGATCCATTGAAATTGTGGTTTCTGGATGTGAGAATAATGTGAGAAATTCCAATTTTAGTTTTTATTATGATTTTAGAAATGCCAATTATAATGATTTGAATGATCATTTAAAAAATGTAGATTGGAATTTGATATTATCAAAGGACTCACTTGAAGACAATTTAAAACTGTTTTATTCGAGTGTTTATGATGCAATTGATTTACACGTTGTCTTGAAGAAGAGAATTAATTCATCTCATCCAAAATGGTTTGATTCAAAAATGATTAATTTAAAAAATAGATTGAATAAACTTCGCAAAAAAAGGCATAATTCATTGGATGATGACTTGAATTTCAGAAATAGTCGCACTGAATATAATAGATATTCGCGTATTGCTTATAATAATTATAAGGTTAAAATGGAGAAATTGATTGTTGATGATCCAATGGAGTTTTTCAAATTTGTAAATACAGTCAGAAAGACTAACAATGATTTTCCGCATGAAATGCATTACAATAATCAGAAAACATGCGAAAATAAAGATATTGCGAATCTTTTTGCTAATTTTTTTGCCTCTGCATATACTCAGCACAACTTGAATTTATTTGACATTTGTAACATTAGGAACTTTGAATCAATTGTTAATTTTTGTCATAATATTCCCAAATTGTGTATTGATGAAAGTGTTATTTTACAAAGTGTACTTGATTTACCAAATAATTTGATCTCTGGTCCAGATCGATTGCCTAATTTGTTTATTAAGAAATGTATTGGTGCTCTCATTGGGCCAATGACTGTTTTATTGAACAAATCACTTAAATTAGGGCATGTTCCGGATTTGTGGAAGTCATCATTTGTAAAACCAATATTTAAAAATGGTTCAAGGAACAATATTGAAAATTATAGAGGTGTAGCCTTACAAAATGTAATTCCGAAAATTTTGGATTCATTGGTTGCGAAACACTTAAATTTTCATATTAAAAACATAGTTGATCCAAGTCAGCATGGCTTTGTGAAAGGAAGATCTACAATCACCAATTTGGTAGAATTTACCTCGCAAACTTTGAATGAGTTGAGTCCTCATAATCAAACGGATGCAATTTATATTGATGTCGCTAAAGCATTCGATTCAGTTAATATCGATGTTTTAATATATAAGTTGCAAATTATGGGTTTGAATTGTCAACTTTTGAATTGGATTGCATCTTATATGAATGGTAGAAAACAAATTGTAAAGATTAATGACTGTGAATCTGATCCAATTGTTGTTACTTCAGGAACGGGTCAAGGTTATCCCATTGCTGCAACACTATTTATATTGTTTATCGCTGATCTTCCTAAATTCAGCGGAAAATCAACGATTTTATCATTTGCAGATGATGTTAGACTTTCTCATCACATAAATTCAATTGATGACTGTCATACTCTTCAAGAGAGTTTAAATAGTGTTGTTAGTTTTTTTGAATTAAATCTATTAAAATTGAATGTTAAAAAAACAAAAATGATAATATTTCATCGCTTTGGTAATGTGACTGATTTTAATTACAGTATTGGTGATTCTGTAATTGAAAGAGTTTATCAAATTAAGGATCTTGGTGTTATTTTGGACGAGAAACTTAATTTCAAAGCTCATATTGAATCCATGATAGCAAGAGCTAGATCAAGACTGGCTTGGATTAAGCGTTTTGCACGTGAATTTAATGACCCTTATACAATAAAAATATTATTTTTTAGTTTCGTTGTTCCTATTTTAGAATATGGATCTCAGGTATGGAATTCACACAATATAGGACAGTCGAAACGAATTGAATCTGTTCAAAAACAATTTTTGCTGTATGCTCTGAGAAGATTCAAATGGGGCGATGGATTTCATCTTCCGAAGTATGAACATAGATTGCTTCTACTACAAATGATTACTTTGGAAAATCGCAGAAGTGTTGCTCAAATAATGTTCATCCTGAAGCTGATCAAGGGTGAAATATGTTCAGAGTCTCTTTTGGAAAAGATACAATTTAGAATTCCATATCATTCTGTCAGAAATATTGAATTCTTGAGAATTCATCTTGTTAATCATAGCTATCAAAAGAATATGCCTTTGAATATTTCAATTAAGACATTCAACAAATATTATAATGAAAAATTGTTGAATGAATTTGTAATAGACTTTAATATCAGCTCGGAAGTAGTTAAGAAAAGATTGATTGAATTGTTTAAAAAACCAATGGATTAACCAACAATTGTTTGTTTCTTTTTGATTCATTTTGTAGTTCAGCAATCACAGAGACTTGCTCCGAAATCGTTAGGATTGGCAACGGATTGTTGATTCGATACAATTACTGAATCAACTATTTTATGTTAATTAATTGTAAATCTTTTAAAATAATTTAAATAAACCACCTTTGGCGAAGAAACGCTGTTTGGTGCAGTAATAATAATAATAATATATTCGCCATTCCATTTAGAATTTTTGAGAATATTGTTAATGCATGAAATTTTGATCTCGAATCAATTCAAAAGACATATTGACGGGAAATTACCGACAGGGACAAGATTTGACATTCTACCCTAGCGCGGAGTACTATTTTACATTCAGAATTTAAGTCAAAGAAGAGGATTGGACAACCGACGAGCGACCAAGATTTCGACAAAGAATATTTTTACATTAGAAAAAGACATTATAACACAAATTATTTTTATTCTTGAAACGAAACCAAGAGAACCACATTACGAAAATAAATGAAAAATTGAAGGCAAATCTGAACAATAATTTTAATGCCACAGAAAAGTACCGACCCATAAAATAAGGAAGATGATGACCAAAATTTTAAAACAAACGGCAGAAACACAAACCAAGAAACATTAAAAACAAAAACAAAAAACCTTTTGAATTTTTTGCACAACACACCCTTAACACAATTATTCAAAATCCTTATAGCAATCCAAAATCGAAAATTTCAACAAAACCCCAGCATTTAAAGGAATCATACAAATTTAGAGCTACCCAAACATATAGTTAACCAAAAAATAAACACCCAGGTCTCAGATACATACATTCACCATAGCCCCTTTTACATACCAGACCTGACCCACATATATCGAGATAGCAATAACAAAACTAACAAAACCCGCTACTATTATTATTACTGCACGAAACAGCGTTTCTTCGCCAAAGATGGTTTATTTAAATTATTTAAAAAGATTTACAATTAATTAACATAAAATAGTTGATTCAATAATTGTATCGAATCAACAATCCGTTGCCAATCCTAACGATTTCGGAGCAAGTCTCTGTGATTGCTGAACTACAAAATGAATCAAAAAGAAACAAACAATTATTAGTAATCCATTGGTTTTTAAACAATTCAATCAATCTTTTCTCAACACTTCCGAGCGATATAAAGCATACAAACTCATTCAAAAAATTTTCATTATAATACTTTGAATTTTCAATTAAAATATTTATAGGCATATTCTTTTGATAGCTATATAACAAATGAATTCCAAGAATTCAATATTTCTACAGAATATATGGAATTCTAAATTTATATTTTCCAAAAGATATCTGAACATATTTCACCCTTGATCAGCTAGGAGAACATTATTTAAACACTCCATTTTCCAAATCATTTTAGGGCAACTATGTTCATACTTCGGAAGATGAAATCCACCCCCATCTAAATCTTCTAAACAACAGCAAAAATTTTTTTAACAGATCAATTCGTTTCGACTCCATATGAATCCAACCAGACATATCTAAAAGGAACAACGAAACAAAAAATAATATTTTTATTTATAAGGCATTAAATTCACCAAAACGCTTAATCCAAGCCAATCTGATCTAGCTCTTCATCATGATCAATATAGCTTTAAATTAAGTTTCCTCCAAAAAACACCAAGATCCTTAATTTATAAACCTTTCAATTACAACACCAATACTAATTAAAATCACACAACCAAACAAAAATTATCATTTTTTTTTTTAACATTCAATTTTAATAGATTTAATTCAAAAAATACGACAGTCATCAATTGAATTTATGTATGAGAAAGTCTAACGTGATCTGCAAATGATTTCTTAATAAACAAATTAGGCAATCGATCTGACCAAAATCAAATCATTTGGTAAATCAAGTACACTTTGTAAAATAACACTTTCATCAATACACAATTTGGGAATATTATGACAAAAATTAACAACTGATTCAAAGTTCCCAATTTTACAAATGTCAAATAAATTCAAGTTGTGCTGAGTATATGCAGAGGCAAAAAAATTAGCAAAAAGATTCGCAATATCTTTATTTTCGCATGTCTTCTGATTATTGTAATGCATTTCATGCGGAAAATCATTGTTAGTCTTTCTAACTGTATTTACAAATTTGAAAAACTCCATTGGATCATCAACAATCAATTTCTCTACTAAAATGGAGGTTAAAACCTTATAATTATTATAAGCAATACGCGAATATCTATTATATTCAGTGCGACTATTTCTGAAATTCAAGTCATCATCCAATGAATTATGCCTTTTTTTGCGAAGTTCATTCAATCTATTTTTTAAATTAATCATTTTTGAATCAAACCATTTTGGATGAGATGAATTAATTCTCTTCTTCAAGACAACGTGTAAATCAATTGCATCATAAACACTCGAATAAAACAGTTTTAAATTGTCTTCAAGTGAGTCCTTTTATAATATCAAATTCCAATCTACATATTTTAAATGATCATTCAAATCATTATAATTGGCATTTCTAAAATCATAATAGAAACTAAAATTGGAATTTCTCACATTATTCTCACATCCAGAAACCACAATTTCAATGGATCTATGATGCACTTCAGATTTCACCAAAAAAATATCACTATTTAAACAATATAACAGGTCTGGGTCATTTGTCCAGATCAAATCCAACATTTTTCCATTATTATTCGAAGTTCTATTAATTTGTGACAAACCAAATCCATGGAAAGAATCCAAAATGAACAATTCCTTCCTTGAACATGCATTAATAGGATATGAAACATTTGGATCATCAATGTCATCAGATATCCATAACAAATTAGACAAATTAAAATCACTGGACACAATGATTAAATCTTTTTGGACTTATTTCGTAATCAAAAATCAATTGCAGTAACAATGTTCTCAAAAATCTTAAATGATGAATTTGGTGTAATATACAATTCAATCAAATAAAACTTTCGGTAATTAATACTAATGCCAACACATATAATCTCTGCACCATAAAAATCGCCATCAAAAATTAACTGACCATTCAATGATTTATGAGTAGCAATTAATACGCCACCTCCATGAGTCTTTTTGGTTATTTGATCCTTCTCAGTTTGAATTGATCGATCACAACGAAAAACATCAAAATCAATGGGAAAAATTTCATTGCTATTCATGGTGGAATCTAAATGTGTTTCACACAACATATAAATTTTAAATTCATTAATTAAAACATTTGATAAAAATTCAGGAAATTTAGTTTTTAAACAATTAATATTGCACGAGTAAATATAGCCCGACACCCCCATATCATTTTTATGTATATTCAATAACGATAAATGGCCTGGTACATTTGAAATGGTGTAACATTTTGATGAATACGTGCAGGATCTATGAATTGATGGTATGATGTTGGGTTCGTGTATGGGATTGGATATGTCTGATTCCAAAAAGAAGGACCATTCCAATAAGGTCTATGTTGATTATGCTGATTTTGATAAGACTGTTGCCGTTCTTGTAATTAATTTTTCTGCTGATAATAATGTTTATGATCATTATTATTATTAACTTGGTTCAAATTATTATCATTATTATTTTTTTTTTTATTTTATTAATTTATTTAATTATATATATTTATTTTTCTTAATAATGAATCTATTGCGAACACTTGATGAATTTTTAGTTGATTTTTTGTTCATTGGCTCACTATCAGTAACTTTGTCATCAAATACCAAATTTGTACTCGTTTTGTTATCCTTTTGTTCAAATGGTTTCAACCGATAACTTGGATACCGAACCGAAAAATCAGATAACAATTCACAAATCTCCTTCTTCAATGTTGAAACTTTGAAACTTATAAATTTGTTTCTCTTATTTCTACGTTTGCTCGCAAAATCAACCTTATAAGAATCAGGGCTAATATTAGATTTTTCAGAAATCATTAATACTATATCATCAGGGTTGAAATGATTCGAAAACTTTGAGATATGTAAAGAAAAAACTCCATTTGATGCAGAGAGAACAGGTTTTTTAGCTAATTCCGGTTGTACTGAATTCTCACTACTCGACGTGTAGGGTTGTTCCAGCTTAGCATTTATACACTGTTTCAATTCAGCAATATCATTATGAATCTTTTCTATTTCAACAACAATATCAAATTTATGTGCACTTATTGTTTCAACTGCTGATTTCTTGAATGCATTAAATCTATTCATAACATCAGAAATATCAATTTCACCATTATCATCAGATAAGTCAAAAAATGTATCATCTGTCTGAGTTTCCTTATGAATTGACGACTTACTTTCTATTATCAAGTCATTGTTCAAATCAGTTCTTCGGAATTTCATCAAGCAAATTTCACAAGAGACAGCAAATGGCAAATCAGCACTAAAAGAACTTTTAAAATTGTCAAATCTTTTTGGATTCATTTTTAATTGACCTCCAGAACTAATTATCACTCCATATAGAGCAAGAAGGTCTTTCACCATAATATCCTTGCTATCTCTATTTCGTATACATTCTACAAATATTTTATTATTGCAAAATGTACAATTCAAAAATAAATTCCCATATTTATCACCTTTACATTGGTTCTCTACACAACAATGCGGTTTTACTTGTGACATTTCTATTGAGATTACAACAACAAATTCTTGCAAATGAATAAAATCAATTTAAATGAAATTTAAAGAATTATTTAGGAAAACTTCAACAAAATCACAAAATGTTAATACAAAATTCACAATAAAACTACTTTTGGAAATTTAAAAGTATTTAGAAATATGTTGACTTCGAGAAAAAAATTGAAACTATAGAACGATACATGTGAATGCTTTGACAGAAACATAACCTACTGTTAATAAAAGCTATCAAAAAAATATGCCTTCGAATATATTCATACATCGCTTGTTTGTCAGAAAAATACGGAAAAATACACGAAAGTATAATACTGAACGCATTCATTTCCATTTGTTAAACATAATGACACAAATGAATGCGTTCAGTATTATGCAGTACATAAGCGGTGTATGGAATATATTAATTGAAACATTCAACAAATATTATAATTAAAAATTTTTGAATGAGTATGTAATAGATTTTAATGTCAACTCTAATTTAGTTAAGAGGTGATTGACTTGCTTAAAAAACCATTAGTTTAACCAATAATTGTTTATATCAATCAATTAGATTCATTTTTGTAGTTCAACAATCGAAGTGAATTGCTCTGAAATCATTAGGATTGGCAATTGTTTCGATACAATTATTGAATCAACTATTTTATGTAAATCAATTGTTTTTTTCAAAAATTTAAATAAACCACTTTTGGCGAAGAAACGCTTTTTGGTGCAGTAATAATAATATTTAATCCAAGTACCTTTAGTTTGTGTATTAGCAGCTAAACATTAACTGGGTAAACGCTTTAACAATGTCAATGTGAATGTAAATCATAAAGCATCAGTTTGAATCCCATAATCAAAGGGCATGAAGTAAATTCAACTAAATTGGTAATAGTTTAAAAATCCATGTTGCTTTTTAAAATATACTCATTCAAGTGAGGTGGAATGATTGAAACCAATAATTTCGAAATTGCACATTGAAGAGCAACACCCGCGAAGAATGAAGATTATGTTGCCATTTCTAAAAAACTGACTTAATATAAGATTTCTTTCAAAGTTTAATCTAAAGTGTGTTTTAATAATTTAATGATCGGTGTCAACAGAGACATTACACAGTTTTTTTTAAAATAAATTTGGTATGCTGTCAGGACCAGAGATTAAATTATTCAAAAGTCTATTGATTGTATTACATGGTATATTGCTATGCTACTATTTGAAAGTTTGGAAAATTTGGCATAATAAAAATATTACTTAAATAACACGAATGTGTAGTATACTATATCCATGGTTGTATTTAATTTATAACTTCACTATCAGATTTCTGAATTAATATTTACTTATATAATTTGTTCCAAGAAACACATTCACATAAAATTGATGCAATATTGCCCGTATATAAATTTACTAAATTTTCAAAGAGACAAACATGTTATACAATTCATTCGTGTTTCATTTCTATCGATATTACACAGTAAACAAACATTCTGATTTTAGTTTCATCTTTGTTTATCAATGGAATTTGTTTTGAATTTCAGATTATTTGGATTCATCTTCAGCACCTTCTCCAGTTAACTTGAGTGCCGGCGGAGATGTAAATTTAATTCAAATTATCAACTGCAATAACGTGGATAGTGGATGTATATCGTCTAATATTTCTTCTTTCGGTGGATGCAGTTCGCCATATAAAGTACAAAGACAAATTTCTACTGGAAGAGAAAGAAAGCGAGTGGTGCGCTCTGCTCCTAATGGGTAAAATATTGTGAATATTTTTAGGTATACCTTACACATAAATCTTTGTATAAGCTTTACATATGTATTCTACACCAGCAAATGATTCGAAATACTACATCGCACGATATAAGTGTATTTCGATCAAAATCCTTGTTTCTCCTGCAGAACAAGAGAATACGACTTGTATTTCACTTTGCACGTTCAGGTTAGCAATCAATAACAATCTACGCATTGATAGTATATGTACACCGAAGCTCCACTACACTATTAGACTGAGTTTTGATCTAAAAACTATTATCATACTAAAAGAAGAGTAAATATAAGGTGCTTTAAAACCTGAGAAGAGGAGATCTTCAAACAAATTGATGCAAATGAATAAAATCAATTTAAGTACAATTTTAAGAATTATTTACGAAAAGTTCAACAAAATCACCAAAAAAACTCTCGAAATGTTGAGAAACATTTTAATTTCAAGAAAAAAACACCAAAACAATAGATTGATAGATGTAAGTGCTGGACAGAAACCAACATGAGATTTATTGACCGCACTTTAAAACAATACAAAGAAAGGGAAACTGTAGGTGTGAGGAGAAAATTGGACAACAAAAGATCCATACGAACGAAAGATTTGGTCAAAAAACCATTTGAGTAAGAGAAAAAATTCGTCGAAATAACAAAAGTTGCTCTGAGTAACTTTATATTTCATTTTTCATCGCAACATTTTTAGGTTTCATTCAGGAGAGGTTTACCTTCCTCTCCATAAGCTTCAATTCTAATTCATCATTTTTTCATTTGACAGTTCATAGTATGGTGGCACTAATTAATACGTAGAGTGTATTAAAATGTAGAGTGTACTCTAAACCATCGCACTGAATCTTGAAACCATGATCAAAATACACAGACAAAAAAAGTAATTCATGTTAAATGAAATGCGATAACTTAGCTATGCGGTGAATTTTTCAAAGATTGTAGTTGAATTTCTTCTGTTTGGATAGAAAAAAAAGGTCTTACACATGTAAGACGTACTATTCCGCACTGGCGTCCACAACATCTCTTTCTTTCGTTTAACATTTTATCTTTGTTTTTCATTTTCTGAAAAATTTCAAATTGAAAGAATACATATTTGGAATTTAGAACGTTAGGCATTTATCATTTTTGATTTTTGTTTGTATAGATAGATATGAAGCAGTAATGTGCGAGCTGAAAATTCCAGGGGGGGGGGGGGTAATTTTAACGAAAAAAAATATTTTAAGGGGGGCGTAAAATAAAAAAAATAAAAACAAGCATAATTTCAAAATTCAAATATATTATTTGTATTGTATCGAATATTTTGAATAAAAAATATGATTTATTTGCTTAAATGCTACTAAAAGTAGTTCTGATTTAGTAACAAAAGAAGAATTTAAAATAGAACTGACTTGGAGAGCCATTTTTTCCCTTTGATTACTTCTTCGTCGTTTAAATCGGAAAATTCTGTCCTTTTGCACATTGGATCATCAGTTCTTCTGTGATTATTTTTTAGCCATTCTGTAGCATACTTATTTGCAGCGAATTCATAGATATTCTCTGGGCCATTCAATTTGATTTTTAATAAATCATTCACATGACTATGTGTTTAGAATTTAATAAAATATTCAGAACAGAAAAGCCACGTTCTTCTTCTGCGTTCCCGACAGGAAGCACAAGAATGGTTTTGATTAATTTTTTTGTTTTTTCAGTCCATGCGATTGAATTCATTTTCAGAAACTGTGCCCAAAATGCAAAAGTGGGCGTTTGATTGTGTACGTTGCGAAAGTTTGGTATAAGTTTCTTACTTACCATTTTTGAATTGACTGCATTGATTTTTGTGTTTTCAATATTTGAACGGATGTGTCATATCTATTGAGTAGATCGAGAGGAGAGTATGTTCATCTGACTTTATAGCAAAAAAGGAGAGTAAGTAATTGTAACACTAAAAATGGTTAAAAGAGAGTACGGATTTTATGATTTTGCATTGTATTTAGTATTTAAGTGAACATGCTCTCCTCTTTAGTATAACCGAATTGATGTTTTCCATACTCTCCTTTTCCAAAATTATTTTGAATTTTTTCACGTACTCTCCTCTCGATCTACTCAATAGATATATAAATATAAACCGATCGTTAATATCGTAATGCAAACATAAACAGATGATATTTTTAATGTTACTTTTATACTGAAAATGTTAACCAATGTACCATAGCATGTTTTAAGAAAATTTTAGAGGGGACCATTTGGGTTTTTTTAATATATAAATTATCAATTTTATTTCATATGTAAATAAACAACACAACAATGGTTATTTTAAATTATCCACAGGAAAAACATTGCGTAATTAAAATGTTACATATTTATCACTTGGTTCACCATTGTCATCTGTTTCGTTGTCACTATTTATAACTATATCAAAAGTCCCTTTAAAATATGGCTGATTTTTTGCTGAATCTTTTTTAATCATGTCAGTGTGTTCACGACGTTGTTTATCTTTTAACCAAATTAAAATTGCGTTTTTTGTACTCCAAATTTCTATCGAAGGCATATTAAAGTACACAAACATGTATTTGTTTTCGGTTGTTAAATTTAAACCATTTCTAAATGCTGTTTTCAGCAAATTATTGGCTTTTATAAATCGCTCTACGTCTGCTGACTGTGGCGTGCATACATTTATACGACACAATATTGTTGTAAATTTCACAAAAAATGTTCCTCATTTATGTATTTTATATTAAATTATTTACGAAAGTATTTGTACTACAGGGGTGTTGCGATTGTTGCAACCATTTTGATGCACGGATGGTGTTCATTATTGATGAGGATTTGAAAAACAAATTTTTACAAGCATTCATGGCTTTTTATTGAAATATCGAAAATTTAAACGATATCGATTATGTTAATAATAATAATTAATTAATTTCATTTGACGATTTTGATTCATTATCTTTTGCATCAATTTATCAGCAAATGTTTTCAAAATGCACACATAAGATGTTGTGGAATACTCTTGCGCCCATTTGACGCAGGTGTAGAAAACTAAGGTGTTCATTGAAAAGATTTTAGCGGGATTATTTTTTCGCATAGAATACAGCGCTGTCGTAGGGAATATTTGAACTATATTGCTTGCAAGCATTTTATTATTGTAATTGCGTATATTTTTGGGTATACTCTCAACCTTTGGCAGTAAGCGAAACGATTTGTGTAACACAAAGTGACATTCCGCCAATATTGTGTTTGATAATGTGCTGCGTGAGTTAATAAGTGAGAATTGAAACACAACCTTTTTATTTTGCTGTGGTGCACTATGTGCATTTATTCAGTTAAACAGTTTGCCACTGCAGATTGGTGCAAGATTATTCATACATTCTTGATCTTGAATTTTTCTTTGAAAATTACATTTTGTTTATTTGATAACAATTACAATTTCAAAGTCAAGTTGAAATCTAAATATTAATTTCACGGTAGAATTTATTCAATTTGTTTTCTAAATAAGATTTTAATTGTTTCAAATTTATGAATTGTTAATTATTGGCTTGATAACTATTGAGATGATTCATGTATACATTAACTCGTGCTCAGCGCAACATAGTCAAAGCGTATGGAACAATAACAGTAAAAAGTATCCACATCTATGGATGTTACGATCCATTTCAAAGAGTTGAAATGTAAACAGATACAAGTTGAAATTATTTATTCTTACTAAATGAAAAACAAAATTGAAAAAACTAATCTATATATATAAAAGAGAGTTCAAAAACCCTTGTCCCGGGTAATCTCAGAAACTACTCAACCGATCTCGGCTGTCAAGGTATCGTTGGAAAGGTCTTGGGCACGAGATGGTTTTAGGCATATTTTTGGGACAAATTTTGGGACAATTTTCAACATTTGTCCCAAATACCCCAAATGTCACACATTTCACTTTTAAGACACTTTGGGACACATTTTTCACAAACGCTTAACAAATGTCAAAAATGTTTAACAAACCATTTAGAGACACTTTCACATTGATTTTCATATTTAGAAAAAATATATATATTTTTTGGGACACTTTTGGGACATTTTCTGAACATTTTAGAATAAAATTTGGTCTATGAAATGAATTTCACTTGATTTTTGTGAACAAATTTGCTTTGATTTTTCATTTCACTTATTGATGATTGAATTTGAGTACAGTTTTTCTTTCACTTATCATTTTAATGCCAATGGATATACGATGTTGCTGGTTTTCCCATCCGGTGTGAAAATGAAGGGATTCTTCGGTGTCCCAACTCTGGAGCAAGCAACATATATATATAACTAAACAACTATAGTTGTCCGTGTGAGAAGCATGGTGTTTCTAAAGATACACCAGCAAATTTAAGTGTTTGCCCCTGTGATTTGTTGATTGTTATTGCAAATCCAACACGAACAGGAAATTGCAATCGTTTGAATTCAATCGATGAATCTGTTGCTATCATTGGAATTCGGGGAATGAAAACATTTTCACCTTTAAATGTTCCGTTCACTATTGTTGCGAACGGAACAAGTATCGTTACAAATAAAAACAAAATAAATAACGGTACAAGTACCGCTACAAATTTTCGGTGGATCCAAATTTCGAATTACCATCAAAAGTGCACCAACTTTTAATTTCAAAACATGTGGTGGCATTCCAGGTGGCTCAAGAGAATTCAAAAATTCTGTTGCGAAATTTACAGCTTCCATTTCGTCTGTGACTGTATCAATTGAATTATATTGCATTATCTGTCCAGGCAGTTTATTCAATATGTCATAATTTATTTTATTGACATCATTATTTTTTGGAGTTAGAATTGCACGCTCATACAATCACTCATGATTCTTAAAATTTTCAGTAATGTTTGGATAGATGTTTTGTATTAATTCATTTTGAGTATTAACAAGTTGACAAAAGTTTAACGGGAATGAAATTTGTTTAGTCGTTGAATCACTTGGATGCTCTTCATTGCCTATAGCTGAAAGCTGTTTCGAAAATGTTTGAGCTGCTTTATCTTTTGTTAAATGCACTCTCATATTTGTTCTAAGCTGCAGTTTTCGCACATATTTCCAAAGATATGAGGCTTTCAAACAAGCGTTAAGTTCATCTGCTGGAGTTGATCTTGGAATGACGGGAAGTGTTTGTCGGAAATCCCCCGCAAGTAATAATAAAACTTTACTCATTGGCTCATCAACACCTCTTAAATCACGTACAATCAATTTACATGATTGGATAACTTCTGCCATGTTAGATCTTCTTCCAATGTTACAGTTGATTTGATCCGATTGATTAATATTTAACGGCAATTTAAAAGTTGAATGAGCTGTTCGTCCACCACTCAATAATGTTGAAGCTATCCCTGATGATGCTGTTGCTAATGCAATTTCATTTTTTGATCTCACAGCAGCTAATAGATCTCTATTGATGATGTTAGTTTGATTATACTTTGGTGCTGGTAATCCCAATTGTGATAATGTTTTGTTACACAATGTCAAACATTTCTCTTCAATAATTATAAGTGTTTCATTGAAAATATCATCGGAATATTGAATATCAAGATCTAAATTTGACCTTGCACTTTGAATGTATGCATGAAACCATTAAAATTAATAATTTTATCAGCACCAAAAGATGTCATCTGGAAACATGAATTATACATTCGTATGTTTTCCAAAAAATGTTTTGAAGTTAGAGTGTTTCCCGAAACTAATGATTTTAATGGTTCTGGTGGTTCAACAACTTGTGGTAAACATATTTTACCGTTTGAACAACATAATCCTTGAGGTTCATTTTTGAATTTCATTGCATGACAATATAAACAGATATTGTCCATTTTGCCGATCGTTACATTTGGGTGTTTACTACAATAATAAAAAAAAAATAAATCAAATAAAGAAACAAAAACATAATTGCGGTAAAATATAATGTTCAAAAAATGCAAGTAAAAGTAATTTTAATAATAGAAATTATCTAAAGTCTTGCACGTATACCCCACAAAAAAAAATCTGAAATTTTAACCAAAAACTACAAAATTTAAATGGTTCTATGCCACACAAAACTTCTAAAAAATTGAAAAAACCAAGCACAGCATTATTGATTATGATTGTTTTCGATATGAAATATGATTTGAAATTTAATGATTTACAATTTAAAAAAAAATCATGAAAACTTATTACATTTAGTAAAAGATATTTTAATCTTGACAGCATATGTAATTCATAAATGATAATCATTCATGAAAAAATATCATAACCACGAAATGTGCTGATCTGCTATTGCATTAAATAATCAATAATGGAATTTCTTTATTGCAAACAATATCAATTTTAATATGGATTTTTAATGTAATTACATTATACATAGAAGACAAATCTTTACTTGAAAAAAAAAAACTTGATGTTAAGTATTGTCAAATGAATTACTGTGTTCAACGTGTATGCACAAAGTAAGCATAGAATACATTCCAAATTGAAATGTTTACAGCAATATAGAAACGACAAAAAAAATAATAATAATTTTTAACATATTTATCAATTTTACCACAAACAATCACATCAACACCAAAAAACTGTGCAAAGTATTTTCACATATCATATTATTTTTGAAGCTTCTCAGTCATTGAACCCAATTAACAAAACAAAAAATATCACTCATATTCGGTTTCACAATTGTAATTGAACGCACCAAACCTTAGATCAGCCCATTGTAATTCCCTCCGTTCGGCAACTTTATTTCTAATATTCGCAAGTCGCTCCTCATGCTTAGAAAATGTTTCATTACGTCTCAAACGTTTTGCATTATAACGCATACATAAAAGACGATCTTCCCGTTTATCATTAAATAAATTAGCTCTTGATTCTTTAGTCTTAAATCGAACTTTTTCAACACGTAAATTATGCACATTTGGTGTTTCATTTTTTCTCTGAAGTTTCATTCTTTTCGCATTAGATGTAGATCTACTTAAGTCACATTTTCGTTTCACCATTTTTAATAGATTAAAATTATTCACGGATTATAGAAATAATAATAACAATATTATAGTCCAACACAAATAATATCTTTTTTATAAGATGTCACTATCAATAATATAATTTGATCAACACTGAGCAATTCAAAGATATATGTATTTAAATACATCACCAGACTTTTTTTCACAAAAAAAGGTAACTTAGATTTTAGTTTAAAACAAAAGAATTCTCAAAAGAAATCATAATAGCCAGTTTCATAAAAAAAACAACAAACCATCTGTTTTTGATGTCAATTGAAGTAATAACTGAAATCAATGTAAAACAATCACATTGCCAATGAAAAAAAAAAATCAAAAATCGCAAACATCCAAAAACAAATTTTCCATTTAAACGTTCAACTTGCACACTTTCTTCGATACACCACACAATTCATCACTGGCTTAGCGTTTTATTCCTTCAGATTTGGTATTCAAACCCATAAAAATGAAATGAACGGAAAAATTTTCGTATTTTTCTTTGAAGAAACCATTCACTTTTTTATCGATTTTCTGAGTTAAAACTTCAACTAAAAAACCCATTGCGGGTTCAAATTCACAATCAAGAAACAATTCCATTTTAACTTAGATATAAAAGCTGCAAACGACTAATAAAAACTAATCGAACTGAGAAATAAATATGTCACAAGTTGTGACTCACAACAAAACCAAAGGAAGCTATGCAACATTTTGAATAATCAAAAAACAAAACAAAAGATTGAATTAAATTAAATTTGCAAAATATATACAAATCTAAGTCTGGGCAATAGTAAGAGAATAATAATCGCGATAGATGTTTGTGTTTCTCGGTCGTTCAAGAACGACAAAGTGTAGTCGTTCTACAATGACATTTCGGTTTTTAATTTGTTTCGAATTGTTTACGTTTGTATACATTTCACATATCCGCACATTTCATTTGAAAAAAAAAATTAAACGAAATTAAATAAATAAAAAAAAATCTTTTAAAATGTATAATTTTCCGTGATTTTCCGTTATCATATTAAATAAAAAAAAAACTGAAAAAATAAGGTAGCAGATAGATGTTCGTCGTTATCGGTCGTTCTACAACGATAAAGTCTCGTCGTGCTATAACGACCGTGTTCAATGTAAACAAGAGAGTGTCGTGCAAATCAACATTAAAATGCATCAAAACAAAAATTGATATCGATTGATATTACATGTAATTTTGTAATATAGTTAATTTTTTATTATTTTCTCAAAATTATGTAAACACCATTAAAGTCAAAGCACTCTGATAGGGTGCAGCACCTGGACAAAATTGTTTTTTATTACTATTATTACTGCACCAAACAGCGTTTCTTGGCC